>JXCR01053389.1:40105-85462 GCA_002079205.1 Phalaenopsis hybrid cultivar
ATATATATATATATATATATATAATGTCTAAACATAATTAAATATCAATATAAAAATAAAACAAATCTAAATTTAACCATAAACAAAAGTCTAAACCAAAAATAAAGTGAACCCATTTAATAAACTCACATATAAATAAACTAAAGCAAACTAAATCATTGCAGTTAAGCTAAATTGAATAAAATCACTTAGTTCTACATCAAACTAATGTAAGAAGTCATAACCTAAAACAAAATTAAACCAAATTGAAGCTTCAATACACATTAAAACTAAACTTAAAATCCTTCTTTATCTAATCCAAACATAAAACTAATTTAAATCAAATCTAAACTAAATACAAACCTAAACAAAAATTAAAAAAAATTAAATATAATCCACATATAAATCTAAATTAACATAAAAAAATGCTTAAAATAAGCTAAAATCAAAACTTTAATAAACAATAAAACTAAAATCATAAATTACAATTAAAACCAAACTTCAACTCCATACCTGAAAGTTCAAGTTTTAACCTACTTAAAGCATATTCAAACATCCATAAATCCAGCCACCAAACAACTCCTAAATGATAATGGTGAAACTTTAATAAAATATGGTGTTAAACATCCCTCAATGAAACCGTAAATCCTTGCTCAAAACCTGCCCTTAAACAATCCTCCTTCAATCGTAGGCTTCACTTACATTCTTCTCAATATTGCTGCCAACCAATCATAAACTCATACAAATGCTACTTAAATTCTTCACAAATCTACTACTAAACAATAATCCATACTCCATACAAATCTTGACGAAAGGATCCTAGTTGATGCTCATGTTTAACTCTATCTAATCCAATTCTAGATTAATTGAATTTATATATAAACCATAGAACCCACCCCCATACTATGGAAGCAAAGCATTCCAATAGCTCACATGCACACTCCTTATTTGCTTAGACAATTGACTACTCATCATTGATCACTCTTAACAACATAGGACACTACACACTTGCTGACGGCTATCGCCACCTGGAACTGATGTGAGGGAGGGAACCAACCTACAATTTCTTATAAATACCCATAGAGAGACTCATTTTCAGTTATTTATAGGTTGTTCAAAAATCAGGTCCAATTCTCATTGAGCTTTCATTTTCCCTCCAAAAAGTCCTATAACACTCTTTGAGAGCTTCCCCAACCTCTAGACTATTCTAATAATCTTCTTTTATTCTTTAGGATCAAACTCTAAGCCAAACCAAGACAACTTTGATTGCACACGACTAGTGCATAATCCTCCCATATGAGTACTAAAACGGTTTTCTCCATTGAACTCCCATTGATTTGAGCCCTATACACATCTATCATACCACATCCCTTCCACCCTTTGATCGAGATTACATCCCAAGCTATTGAAGCTTATTGTTAAACATCAAGGCTTGTTGATGTGAGCTAGGGGAACATGTAAGACTAACTATTTTTTAAGGAATGTCTCTACTATAAATGTATGTCTAAAAATTATAATAGTTCTCTCGGATTTTGGTGTTTTATGAAATGAATGGTGAATTCATGTAGATCTATCCATAGGTAGGGTAGATTTGCTATCTTGAACCATTTAATTTACTTAGTTTGTTGCTTTGATATAGTAGATCACATGTTTACATTGGGACGCTAAATGAATGTTGTCCGTTTTTGTGGTTCATAAACGGATGGCTATGAATTTTTTAGACTGCGCGTTCACCGTCTCACATGCAAACCCACATTTGGAAAATATTGGTGGTGATTGGATGACCATTTGGAGGACGATGCCTCATGATGATCATCATTATATATCTTATTAAAAATTTTCACAAAACAATATTGAAACATCAATAAATCATGACTAAACAAAGAAAACTCTTAAAAAATAAAAGAAAAATTGCTTTGAACTCAAAAAAATTAAGTGAAATGATTGACATAGAAAATCAAAAAGTAAATATATATATTTCCTAATTATATAAAAAATAATTATTCTAATAATAAATAAAATATAAATCAAAATAAATAAAAAATTCCATAAAATGATTCTTTAACCATGGACAACTTTCTGTAATTCTTATAATGACAAATAAATAGTAGATAAATAGATTTTGAATTCTTCTCTCCAATTCTATTAAACCCTAATAATAATTAAATGATAAAATTAATAATTAAAAATTAATGAAAAATATAATATAATAATTTAAATCATTGTTAGCTGTGTTTAGAAACCTCTAATGACCATTAATAGTGAATTAAGGATGATTTAAAAAAAATTAATTAAATAATACCAATAATCAAAATTATACAATTTACATAAACAACCACATATTTCAAAAATCTCAAATGAATTCATGTTAACTCCAAACTTAACCAAATTTTCAATAAACAAACATCATGCTAGAAATATATTAATATGAAGTCATTTTGATTAATGAATAGATTTAAAATAATTAAATTAAGAAGTAAATCCAATAAATCATTGGCTTTGTCCTCCTTTTTTTTTGCCAAAAAAAATCCAATAATCATAATAAATTTATTCAAACTCAAATTAACTTTAAAATTTTTATGGTATGTTTGGAATGGTATTTCAAGCATTCCTATAACTTCATGAAGTTTGAAGGTCTTCAAAAACAAAAAATAAAAATAATTCAAATAATAAATAAATATTTTTAAAAACTAAATAAATCTTATAATTCACACCATACACATATGAATTCATTTTTTGACCTTCCAAATAAATTTCATAAGATTTCGAGTACATTTCAATCAAATTACTCACTTATTTGAAAAAAAAAATTAATAAATTAAATTTTAATAATAAAAAATTCCAAAAAATGTAAAAAGTACACAAAGTTAAAATTTTAATTTTTAAAATCTTTCACTCTCTTGTCTGATTATATTTTTTTTAACTACAAAATTTTAAGTATTTAATTACACTTTAATATTCATTAAACTTATATATATATATATATATATGCATTTAATAATATTTTAATAAATACAAGTGAAATTCAATTAAAAAAAACAAAAAAAAATCATTTTAAAATACTGAACACATGAATTTAAATCACCTTTTGGTAAACCTTTAATAGTAAATCAAAACATAATTTTGGATTACCACAAACACATGAACACTGCTTTTGTTTTTTGTAGGTACTAAAATCCTGCCCCTAAGCATAGTGCAGTAGGACAGGGGACCTGGAACTGCAATTAAATTTAAATTAATTTGGGGGATCTATTTAAATTTTAAATTCATGTTAGAAAAAAATGAAGAAATTAATCTGAACTCAAAATATATTTATTAAATCACTTAAGTTAATTAGAATAAATAATTGAAATAAATTAATTCAATAAAGGAAGAGAGGAAAAATTATTACGTCCGAACTGACTCCGAATGTAGAGATACGTTCGGAGTCCAATAAATCACCTCCACGTGGAGCTGACAGAAAAAAAAAAAAACTTGTTTTCCTATGATCCGACCAGGTAACACAAGGGAATAGTCCTCCCGTGTTATTCCGCGTTATTGATGTGTTATTATGATGCTATTGATCTGTTATTGTTTTATTATAACACCGAGAATATTTCCAAAACACAATAACACATGAATATCACCACAGTAACATCTGAATAACGTGGAATAACACAGGGGAAAAATTCCCCCATGCTAAAACATTTTTTTTTAAATTTTTCTCACCTCCATGTGGCGTGATTTCATTGGACTCCGAACGTATCTCTACGTCTGGAATCCAAATGTAATATTTGTTCGAAAGAGAGAGGGATGGCATAAGGAGTTTCCCATTGATTTGATTAATTGATTAATAAATTAATTTAGGAATTAGTAGGGCCTCGGCAAGAAATTCCATAAATAGAAGTAATTGAATTGATTAAATAAATTCAAATAATTAGAATACTTAAGAAATGGCCGACTACCTACTTCTAAAATATGATTTAATCTATTTGATTAAATTTAATTAAATGAATTAGATAGCGAGGAAGACGTGAATTAACAGTCAAATTAATTTCATATAAGGTAGTAATTTAATTCTTAAGGATTTTTTAAATTTAAAATTTAAAATGTTCCTTTTTAAAAATAGTGTGGAGTTGTTTTTATTAATAAGTGTAAATATTTTAGGTAGGTTTCATGTAGAATAATTTAAATAATATTTTTTTTTAATTTAAAAAAATATTTAGGCATGAATTAATATATTTATTTAAATAAAAATAATCCAAACAATTTAAAAATTGTGGAAATATTAAGTAATATGTTAAAATTATTCTTTTTCTTATTTAGGGGAGAGAATATATTATTCAGGATAATCACAAAAATAATTCATGTAAATTTAAATTTAATTTATATCAATAATTAATTATTCTTCATGGCATCAAACTGAATTATTTTATCATGTAGAATTTGGACATATGGTGAGTAATAAAATTAAATTATTTGTATATTTTTATAACCTTATCCTTAATGATACATTAATTCTTATGCCATGAATAATGTGATAATAATGCAGCAAAAAAGTATCGAAGGCAAACTCTTCCCGCTGAAGGTGTATTAGTGACTATTTACCTTCAATTCGATCGAAGTAGGGCATAAGGACCCCTCCTGCTACACAGGCATTTAGGGAGCTCTCGATGGCTAAAGAGGAACTCTAAAAAATTGAATGTAAAAGAAACAACTAGCTTATTTTGATTTTCAAAGTACCACTTTATAAGCTACTAATACTTGTTAAAGTCCGATCCTAACATTTCAGCAGCTTTGTTTGAAATCTCCCAAAAAAATGAGGGTCTCAATCACTAATAATGCTTTTTGGGACTCCTCATAACTTAATCATATTGCAAAAGAATAGCCACATTTTATTTGGTGTTCAGTGGGAGAGCATAATCAAGGCAACGACAAAGGATACAACCAATCCCAAAACTTCACCAAATTCAATGACAAAGAAAAGCAGACAAGAAAACTCTAATTGGATTGTTGCAAGGCACAATTATTTCATCTCACTAGAAAAACGAGTGCCAAAAACAAAGGCATTGAAAGTGCTAACTGCTAACTTCAAAAAATAAGAAATGAAAGAGTACAAATGAGGACGCTCAATATGGGAATTAAAAAAACTCCTCAACACTAGTCAACATTCCCTAAGAATATAGATGAAGGGATTACTATTTGTAGATCACCCTTAATGAAATGGGCACCAAATATTGATCGACATAGAAGTAACACACAACTTCATCTCCATAGAGAAAGCTAAGAGATTGGGACCTAGATAGACGGTAAAAACTGAATGATGGAGGCAATCGACTCCATGGTGAAACCAATCCAAGCGTAACCTGAAAAAAGAAGACCACCTTAGGCATATGGCAAGGTAACAAATTTGTTAATAGTATTAGTAGGTAACAAGAAAGATTTGAGAAAAGATGAGAAATGTTACTTGGCTATCTTGAATGAGGCCGATAATAGAAAGCCAAAAACACAGGATGATATGCCAAAGGAGTTGGCTGAAGTCGTTGAAGACTTCAATGATATCTCACCTACTAAGCCCCCTCAAAAAACTACCTCCAAGAAGACAAATAAATCATCAAATTAGGTTAGAACCAGGGATCAAGCTACCACTCATGTGAGCTTGCCACATTGCACCTTTATGATTAGCAGAGCCGAGGAAGCAATTGAAGGAACTATTAGATTCAAGGTTTATCCAACCTTCTAGAGCTACATTTGGGGCCCCGATCCTATTCCAAAAGAAGAAAGATGGATAAGTACACATGTGCATCAATTACAAGCCCTCTGAATGGTCACGATTAAGAACAAGTAGGCCACTCATTTGATTATCAGCCTATTTGGCCAATTTAGAGAGGGTTGCTACTTCTCAAAGTTAGACCTTCGCTCATGATACTACCAAGCACAGATAGAGGAAGGAGATGAGAGAAAGACTACACTTGTCATAAAGTATGGTTCCTATGAGTACTTAATGATGTCATCTAGCCTAACCAATGAACCTGCAATATTTTGCACCCTAATGAACAATTTGTTTTCACCCCTACTTTGATAAAATGTGTTCTTCAACTTGGATGACATAGGCGTTTACAACAATACCATAAAAGAGCATGTAATGCACTTAAGGGAAGCATTCAAAGTTCTTCAAGAAAATGAATTATAAATCAAGAAAAAAAATGCTCATTTGCCACATCAGAAGCATGGTTTTTAGGGCACAAGATCAAGGATGACAATTTGATGATAAAAGATAGAACGTATGTGAGTTATGATCTTTCCTCGGCTTAGCCAACTACTACCACTAGTTCATCAAGGGATATTGAACAATAATGACTTCACTAACATGCTTCAGAAAAAGAAACCATGAGAAATGTATTTTAAAATGCCAAAGAGCATTTTAGAACCTCAAGAAAGTAGAAAGGAACATGTACTCACCTTGCCCAACCACACCAAGCCATATGAGGCTTACTTCAAACTTTATTATTTGTGGTGTTCTCATGCAAGGATATTTATTTGCTTTGAAAGTAGGAAACTCAATGAAAATGAACGACATACTATAGTGCAAGAAAATGAGATGACATCAATCACCCACTACTAGTGTGTGACAAAATACTTACTTGGGTAAAGATTTGTGATCATGATTGATAATATTGCTATAAGCTACTTTCATACAAAAAAAAATTATGTCTGAGGCAAGCAAGATGGCGAGACTTCCTAGCTGAATTTGATTGTCATGAAGTACAAATTTGGAAAGGTGAATGTGATAGCTAATGCATTAAGCCAAAAGGCTAAGTTAGCAAGCTTATCACAAATCAATATCCTTCTAAAAAAACAAAAGATCAAGTAGGGACTAAAGGCGAAATCTAAAGCTCAAAGCATCATTACTTTAATAAGGTCAAGACAAAACTAGAAAATTTTGGTTAGAGGAAGATCTCCATTATGCCGAAAGCAAAAGAATATATGTGGCAAAGTAGGAAATATAAAAAATGATCTAATTAGGTAGTGTTATGACCCCCTTATGGACAAGACATCTAAGAACGAGGTGCAAATTCCCTCCTTTAAAGTTTACTCACTGCTAGCCAAGGATATGGTGTGATAGCAGTAGTATGTCCAAACTTGTCTTGTTTCCCAACAAGACAAGGTACACTAAACATAACAAGGGAGTTTACACTAAACATAACAAGGGAGTTTACTGGAACTATTGCCCATATAATAAAAGTTCATAGGACAATGTCTCTATGAACTTCATTTCTAACATATAGAAAACTGAATGTTTTGGGTGTTGATGTATCATGGTCATGGTGAAAATATTAAATAAATGTGCAAAATATGACTGCTGCTCAAACTCATTGTACATTTTTGGATGCTATTAGGCTATTCCTTTGCAATGTGAACAAACTATGAGGAGTTCCAAAGAATATTGACAACAACCAAGACCCTCATTTTCTGGGGAGATTATAAAGAGAGCTATTCAAAATGATGGGGCCATATTTGAACTTTTTGAAAAACTTTCATCTCAAAAGTGATAATCAAATTGAGAGGGTTAATGATTTATCATAGGCGTACTTATGACACAGAGTGAGGTTCAAACAACAAGATTGATTCAAACCTCTCAATTAAGCTCTAATACTAACTGTCAAGTGCTTATTCTTTCTTCAACAAGTGTTTTACCTTTACACACACAAATCGCTAAGTAAGCCTTATCACTCACTCTCAAAGAGACTAGTTAGAAATTGAGATGGTGGAAAGGCAAGGATGGGAGTTTGGGAAAGGAACTTTGTTACTAATAAAGTGAATTTACAATAGCATAACTCACGCTCAATTTGTGTACCTAAATTAAGGGATTCTTGCTATTTATAGACCAAGAAGACCCCTCCAAGAATAATCTAAAGCTCACATCTCAAGAACATTCTAGAACACTATTGATCATCTCTAGAAAATTACATAATAATCATGATTTATTCTAGAGTATTCTAAGAGAACATATTACAATACAAGACTCTACATTACTCCTAAACATGTATAATGTTTTAGAGAGATTCATAGACACCTAGATTATTCATAAAATATCTTAAAGATTCTAGAGAAATCTAAAAATTTATAAATATTATTGTAACATCCAAAAAATTCTAATGTTTTATAAAATTTTTCGAATGAATCTATGCTTTTGTAGAACCTTCTAGGACATTTTAGAAAATTATCACTCCATTTCAAAATAATTATGAAAGATCCTGTTCGTGCTTGCTATGTCACACTTAAAAGAGTTTGGTTAATCTCATTGATCATTAGTGGGACATGACATTCTCATCTACCTAAGCTTGTGATGCCTCATCATGTTTCTCTTAATGTAAAATCGAATCTCATTTTTTCAATTGCCATTGATCATTCCTCGACCCCAATTCAAATAATCTCTTCCACTAGGTTCCATACATTCATGAATTAATGACAGATAAGAGTGCTTGTTAGCTTAGTTTCTCAACCACCACACAAGCCCTTTATAGTGATGAGGGTTCTTGTTAGCCTAGTTTCTTTACTGCCACCCTTGCCCTCTTAGTGATAGATCTATAGGCAACGCCATAAGAAAGACATCTTATTTCTTGAGGACTAATTTTATCTCCTTCGATACATCCTCTTCAGGTTTGGCTCCTCATCATCCCAACTAAGAAAAGTCATGTGATTATCACAATCCATTTCGATGTCTTTTTGAGATTTAATTTGTCATTCCTTATAAAGCCTTCCTCAAGTTCTACTTACTTGTACAATCTGTGTGTGTGGCTCTATAATCACTATTTGCTTCTATCCTTCTTTAATGACTTATGAGGAAAAATTTTATAGTTTGTCTCTGATAGCACCCCCTTGCTCAATGAGGATCTCGATAAAATAAGAATTTGTTATAAGGCTTTCCAAGAACAATGCCATCCTTTGCATATCCACATCTTTAATTTTTGTCATGATGAAGTAGTCTTAGCCAAACTACTTCGTGTTAACCCATTTCTACCAAGTGCTCTACTGACCATGAGTTGTTATTAACTTTTCGAGCGACGTGTAATACCTCAAAGCTTTATTGCTAGTGTAATTGATGAATGTCATAATTAATATACACTTGCACAAGGCTACATCCCCACACATCCTCAATGCATGCAATAAGCTCATACATCTCCAATTCATGGGTCTGAAACATCTTGATGAGTTCACCCATAAACTCTTTATGTATCTTTACCATTGTTCATCAAAAGATCTCTCTAATTGGAACAACGTGCATCTTATCACATAATATACGTTATAATATCCCCCTCTAAACTCACCCTCTCATCTAAATCGTCCATCTGGGTCTCCATACTATTCATAGCCCCCTATCATATTCTTGGACTTCACCCCATGCTTTGATGTTGCATGATTCCATTACTTCTCATGACTTCGAACTTGTGGCAACGACTCCACATTAATAATTTTGGTTTTATAACTTGATCATTGTCAATATTGGTTATGCTTGAGCCAAGCCTTTGATTCTACTTAGCTCTGAGTGCGCTAAACTCTAATATCACTACTCACACCCTTATTCTTCTCATAAGCAAACATGAAGACTTAACACTATTTCAAGTAATTAAAAAGATTGATTTCACCTAGGTTAGAAGATTAATTAGCAAGATAATAAAAATAAGACGTGTATTGCTACGGAAAAAACTTACAAGAAAACTTAGATGGTTTATAATGACATGATGGCGTCTATTTATAAGCATCCACCTCTCCTATGAAAATTTCTAAGTTACATAATAAAATTTAAATATAGAAAATTCAAATATTTACACATTTACAAAATCTTGAAAGGATATAGATACTTAAGAGAATCTAGGAGTATCTATATATCTCTGAAATATTTTAGATGCTTAGAAGAAATCTAAAGCATTTTAAAATTTTCTACACAAGAATATTATATTGTATGCTAAAAACTTTTATAAAGGTAGATGCCAATAAATAGGAGCCACTATTTCATTTGAAATTCATTCAAGCTTTCTTGTAAGCATATTTCATAAATATAAGTTTTATTTATTGCTCTCTTATTAATCTTAAAGCATTTGTAAAAGCTAGTGAAATTAGGCTTTCTTAATACTTGGAGAAGTGCTAATGTCGCATGTTTGCTTACTAAAAGGCTAAAGGTCTGACAAGAAGTATTGGAGCCTAATCGATTTTATAGCTAAGTGGTATCATAGTCTTAATTCAAGCATGACAAAAGACGACAATGATCAAATTATAGGATCTAAAACCACTAATGTGAAGTTATTGCGACAAGGCTAAAATCATAATGAGCAACAAGGTAGTGTAGCATCAATGCCAATGAGAGGTTTAAGAACGTGAGCTCTTGTATTGATTCATGCCTATCTCTAATGAAGGAGAACATGAATGCATGGGGACCCATATGGACAGTATGATTATGCAGTTCATTTTGTGATAAGAGTCATGCTGCTCCAAATTGAAAACTCTTTGATGGACAAATGGAAAAGATATGAGAGGAGTGCATAGAAGAAAGGAGATCTTAATAAACCTATGTATATAATGAATTTCCATCTTAACAAGTCTAGGGCCATGAGGAGAAATGAAACACACAACACCAAAAGCCATAAGGGAAGTCCAAGGGCATACTTTATAATTTGGAGGCGCACCTGACTCAAGCGGAGTAGGATAAGGGTGATGCGGATGAGCATATGGAGAACCTACAATAACAGGAGAAAGGCCTAAAAGCGTACCTTTTCCACTCCATGATGGAATGCATGAAATCCTAACTACACTAGCCCTTAAGGATGAGGTTATGATAAAGGTAACTCGGTTGTGAGAAGTTCGTCAAGAAAAAAAACTAAACACGGTACTCCTCAGTTGATGGTGGAGTTGACGCAATTAGGGGAAGCATGAGGTAAATTAGCTATGTACATAAAGGCAATGCTAACTAGCACAGCTACTCCTATGACAGAATTCCAACGATTTGACATTCCAAAGCCAATGATTTCTGTAGATACCAGGAATGCTCAAGAAGTGGATAACTTCCTATGATGGGCCAGAACAGTATCTTAACGCTGCTAGCAACTAGGAGGAAAGAGAAAAAATTTAAGAATGTAACATTATATCTCAAAAATAATACTATGTTATAGTGGCAACCACAAAAAAGAGTCAGCCTTACCATGAAAATGCTGAAAGGGAGACATGTAGCTGCCTACATAGACTTGAGCAGCATGGGAGCATTCAGGACTATGCCAAAGACTTCACTAAAAAATATTCTTTTTTTTCTTTATGAGTAGGTTACAAATATGGACAAAAACAAAACAAAAGCATTGTGATGTACAAGATTTTGCCACCATCATTACTACTACACAAAGCTTATTGATTATACTAAACAAGTTAACGAAGCCCAAAGAGAAGAAGCTTGGCAACAAAAAAAGGTGGGGGGAGTGCATGTTCAAGGTAACCACAAAGAACACGACCACCACTAAATTTCTCTAAATCCAAGAAAAGGACAAGCAAAAAAACAAAGCTGATCATTCTGCTCAAAAACACATTTGTTTCTTATGTGGTGGTCCACATTGAAAAAAAGAGTGCTAAAAAAAAATTCATTAAATCAGTTCGCTGCTAAATTTGAAGAACAAGAGGAAAAAAGCATTCTCAATACGGAATTTTACAACTCCTCACTATTCTAGGTTCCCCAATAACACAAGCTAAGCAATTATTATTTGTAGACGTCATCGCAATAGGAGGAACACAAACATATTGGTTGACGCAGGAGCAACACATAACTTCACATCCATAGAAGAAGCCAAGAGATTGAGAAATAAGGTGACCAGTAAAAGCACACAAGGGCGGGTAACCAGGATTTGTTTGTATTTTCGCTAAATGACATCAAGAGAGTGCTTAGAATAAAGTTCCTCAACCAAGTCAAAGCCTTTCTTATCCCATTTACCAACACAATGTGCATCTTAGATGTAGATAATACTTGTGATGTGCAAATGATAATGACTAGCAAGTCAAATGTAAAAGAGCTATCAACCATGGAGGTCAAGAAAGACATGAGGAGATATGAAGTAAGTTACTTGGCTATCCTGAATGGGTTAATGAAGAGCCAATGACTGAAGAAGTCACACAGAAGGAGGTAGCAGTAGTCCTAAAATAACTCAGATGCCTCACATATCAAATCGCCTGACAACCTATCACAAAGAAAGGAAAATGCACTAGCAAAGTAGCCAAGCCAGGTAGTAAACTTACCAATCCTTAATCTGCGAACAAAAAGAATCAGGTAAAAGTGATTATTCAACTTAAGAGAGTTGTAAGTCGGAGCATGGTCAGTGGCAATGCAAGAATGAGATCTAGGACAAGCTATGATAAAAGCATCACAAGCTTAGATAAGAGAGAGTCTCACGCCCCAATAATGATAAATGAGTTTAAACAAACTCTTTCAAAAGTAGGCATGATAAACATTGACAAGAGGATCTTCCAAAATCATTTCAAAATTGAGCCATAATATTTATAAAGTTTCAAAAAATTTCACATAAGCCAAGAATCATTCGAAAGGCTCTAAATGATGCTGAAAATTTTTTAATGTTACAACAATATTTAATAAATTTTTGAAACTCTCTTGAACCTTCTGGATACTTCATGCAACATTAGGAAGTCTTCAGGTCTCTAAAATATTTTGAACGCTTAGTAGTGTAGAGTCATGTAAAAATATATAGAGTTATATATTATAATATGCTTAAAAATACCCTAAAATAAATCATTATGATTGTATACTATTTAGAGATAATTCATAGCGTGCAAGAGTGTTATTAAAAGGTGAGTTCTGAAAGATTCTTTCATTATAAATAAAGGAAGGGATCCCCACTTGAACACACAAGCTGAGAGTGAGTTATAATTTTATAAAAGCACTTAGCAAAAAATTCTTTTTCCTAATTCCGCACTTGCATTTCCACCATTCATTTTCTTACTAGCCTCTTGGGTGAGTGAGTGATTGAGAAGGCTTCACAATTTGTGTGCTATAGTCGGATCTGCATGAAGAAAGAATAAGATTGACATACTAATACTTTTTAAATGAAAAGAATATCAAATATAATTTTTTTCTTCATATTAAAATATAACAACAACAACAACAACAAAGCCTTAATCCCACCACGTTGGGTCGGCCACATGAATCTTTGTTCTCCATTGCGTCCTATTTAGTGTCATATTTTCATTTAATTCTAATAAATTAAGATCATTTTTTATACAAATGAGTCCTATTTAGTGTCATATTTTCATTTAATTCTAGTAAATTAAGATCATTTTTAATACAATATCTATTTAGTGTCATATTTTCATTTAGTTCTAATAAATTAAGATCATTTTTTATACAATAAGTCAAGTCTTCCTAGGTCTATCTCTGCCTTTTTTAACATAAGTAAAATCTAAAACATCTTCTCTCCTAATCGAATTATTGATGGTCGACGTTTAATGTGACCAAACCATCTAAGACGACTTTATCTAATTTTGTTCATCATTGGAGCTACACTAACTTTATCACGAATATATTCATTTCGCATTTTGTCTTTAAGGGTCTGTTTGGTGCAACTTATCCCTGCGTCCGGCGTTTTCGGAACGCTAGGGTAGCGTTTAGATAATGTGTTGGGGCCGGCGGTTAGCAAACGTGCGTAAGGGTTTAGGTTATGATTCGTTCTTTCGTTCGCCGCTCCCATTACCCCGCTTTCCGCGTTTACTCACAGATTATTACTCGGTTGCCCCTCGATCCAGTCTCGTCGTCATTGCCCTAGATCTGCGATCAGACTCCCCTGATCTCGGCTCTGCCTCTCGATCTCGTCTCGCCGTCGTTGCCCTAGCTCTGCGATCAGACTCCCTTAATCTCGGCCCTCGATACCGTGCACCCCTTTGCTCTCCAATTTCCAGTCTGGCCTTAGGTTGGTGGATCGAAAGCTGTTTGAAATTTTGCAGGTATCCCTCTTATGCCTTATGGTTTTGCACAGCTTCTCTTCCCTGTAGAGAAATGCTATTTGTGTCGTTGTCGGTTATGGTATGAATTATGGTGAGTTGGGCAATGCTATTACTGAGATGTGTTGGGCAATGTTTTACTGGGTAGAAATTTTTTATCCTTTGTGTTACAGGGATTTCTTCGTGCAATTTCTTCCTATTTAACTGTTTACAAAATTTTCGATCCTTCGTATTACTGGGATCCTTTATCTGAAATTTCGCAGGCTCTTAAAAACATATTTCCTGTGATCGTTGCTTGTGCTGTCATATGAAAGATTTGATTGGTATAATGAGTTTTTAAGAAAAAATTTCAGATGTTAGGTATGTGAATATATAGGAATTGGCTTATATGCATGCAAACAGAAAGCTTTTATATTTTTAAGGGGTGATGGAATTATGATGCTGCTAGTGGAAAATAACTTAGCATAATATTCCAAGCAATTTATTGACATTAATGAAGCATGAATGTCAAGCATAGTTATGTCCCAAGTAAAAATGAATTGGGGGCAGAACTTCTGCTAGTGGAAAATATTTTACAAGAGGAGACTTTTTTTAACTGCATTTTAGAAGGAGATGAATGGTGGGTTATTTAGAAGGAAATGAATGCCATTTTATTTCCCTGAGGGAGATGGGTTAAATTCTTGAACTCCTCCCATGCAACATATATAGTACAGTAATGTTTGCTTTCGCATATGTAAATAGATAAGATTTGAATGGAGATTATGAATCTATTTCTTCATCATCTATATTTCTATTGTCTTTTCTTCTCAATAGCCAACACTGACAGTTGGGAATGGAGATTATGAATCTCAATACCTGTGTGAGAATTTGAGAATCTGGTATGCTTGTATGCTCTGGAATGGAGATTATGAATCGCAATTCCTGTGTGAGAATTTGAGAATTTGGTATGCTTGTATGCTTGTATGCTCGGGATTGGAGTGCAACTATAAGATTATCTCTGATGATGGTAAAAGAATGTTGAGGAGTACATTGGTATTGTGGAGATAATGACAGTGATGTGTTGCAAATTAGAACTTTACCATGTATTTATATGATAAAATTTTGCAGGTGCATAGCATTAAACCGTGGAATATGTGCATAGCATTAAACCGTGGAATATGTGCCCACGATTTAATATTTCAAAGAAGGTATGGTTGCACTTGGTTGCTTGCCGTGGGTTTCCTCCTTGTAAATGCTTGGGTGCATACAATAGCACATAATGTTTTCTCTTTGTAAATGCTATATCCTGCTATTTAGAATTTGTTCAAATTTTTTTCGATTGATGTTTGTGCAATTAACTACTATGAAGTATGTTAGTATCTCAATAAAATTTGTGGATTTTGGAAAATCTGTTCTTGGCATGAAATATCCACAAGCTATAATGAGAAATTTGTCTTGTAGCTTTGTCAATAAGATTGTTTGAAGTATGGTTGTTTTCCTTTCTTCTGATTTTACAGAAATAGAAAGTGTTCGGTTTTTATTATTGTTGATTGTACTAGTGGTTGATATGAACATTTTTGGCCTTCTTTGGTTTAACCATAAATTCTTCCTCTAGTTCCAACATGGCTAAGACAAATGAAGGCGTTCCCTCAACTATGTGGGATAAAAAAGTTACAAATATTTTCTGCAATCTCTGTATTACAGAAATTGAACTCGGGAATAGACCAACCGCGTATTTCAACAAGAAAGCTTGGCAAAATATTGTAAAAATATTCAAAGAATTGACAGGAAGGGATTATGACAGACTCAAATTCAAAAATAAATGAGATCAATTGAAGAATGAGTGAAAAATTTAGAAAGAACTGAAACTTGGATCCGCAGGGTTGGGTTGGGATCCTATTAAGCGAACAATCGATGCTTCAGATAAATGGTGGGTTGAGAAATTGTAGATAATAACAACACTTTCACATTCATTTTATTCTCGTATTTTTTGGTTATTAACTAAACCACTCTCCTTCCTTACAATGATACAGGTCATGCCAATAGCCAAAAAATATAGGCAGTGCGGAATTCAGTCGGAGTTCGAGGAAAACTGGATATTATGATTAAGAGGGTTGTCGCGACTGGAAAGCATACATTCAACCCAATTGAGTTGGGGTTTGCAGGAATACCAGATGACTTGTCACCTGAACATGTTATAGCTGATGAAGTAGAGCCTAGTATTAACCAAAAGGAGATGGAGTCTAGTTTCATGTCCAAGAAGCCCAGGCTTGGCAGAAGGAAGAAAGAAGGACAATTTCGCGAAAAACTCATTTGATTAACTAATTGCTGCTTTTCCAGCTCCGCCTCCTGCAACTCCCCCTGACAGCACCATATGGGACTGCGTTGTCAATTTAGATACTATTCTAGAAGTAGCTGTCGATATGCGCTTTCAGGCAAAATGTGTTAAAAAACTTGAGGACCAAACTCGTAGGCAAATGTTTATGGCGATGTGGTCCGAGCTGCGCATTGAATATCTGTGTGTTTTATTAGAAGAATGAGTCTGTTTTATATTAAACTATCATTAGATTTTTCTCGTATGTATTTTTATCATAACAGTTTTATTTACCTGAACAATTTATGTAATTCATTATCTGATGCTTTGTAGTCTTTGATGTTTTTGCTATTTCATTTTTCTGTCACCACTTCTCCACAAATCATTTCATCATAATGCATTTCTACTTTCAGGATAGATCCACAACAAGAACGCCGTAAAAGAATGGCATGGGTTCCAGCTATAGAGATATTATTGTTCAAATACTACCGCTCCAGCACTGGACGAATACCATGCATGACGTCCTCATATGTTGAGGACAAAAGGGTGGGTGAGATGCTTGTTGGACATCCGATAAGGTTCAACAACATTTTTCGCATGCTTGCGCCCATTTTTTTGGATATTATTCACGAGTTATGTCTTACCCATGGCCTCCAAGGTTCTTCTAGAACGACCACGAGAGAGTGCTGACTATAACATTATACATTCTCTCATAGAACGAATCAGTTAGAGGAGCTATGGAGTGATTTCAACATTTCTCAGAAACAATTAGTCGATACTTCTCCAAAGGTATACAAGCACTTGTGAGCTTAGCAGCGCAAAACATTAAGTCAGCGGATCCATCGTTCACAACTATTCCTGAACAAATTGCAAATGATCTCTGTTACATATCGTATTTCAAGGTAAGTTTTATTAATACGTCAGTTTAACTTCATAATGTATTGAGTTGCTAACTGTGAATAACAGAACTGCATTGGAGCAATCGACGGTACGCACGTAGATGCCCGACTACAAGCCACGAAAAGATCGCGTACATCGGTCGGAGTGGTACAACACAAAATATCATGGAAGTGTGTGACTTCAACATGTGTTTCACATTTGTAATGGCGGGATGGGAAGGAAGTGCACATGATAGTCGTCTTTTTTTCTATGAAAATAGGAATAGAACGCAGTGTTTCTTTCACCCACCTCCAGGTTTGTTCATCTCACTTAAACATATAACTTACATGTATTATTTTTCAATAATATTGTCTTTTGTGACAGGGAAGTATTATTTGGTTGATGTTGGATATCCAATGCATAGGGGCTACCTGAAGCCCTATCCGAACACCAGATACTATATTCCTGATTTTGAACAAGTGGCACGATCCGTGGTAGAAAAAAAATATTTAACAAACGACACTCCTCTTTACGCATAACATTTGAGGTGTAGAAGAAGAAATGGGTCATCCTACGTGATATGCCGTCGTATCTATTTCTCAAACATGTGCATATTGTGGTGGCCACTATGACACTTCACAAATTCATCCGACGACATTCCTCTCAATCAGATACAGACTTCACTTTGCCTGATGAAGATCAGCTTATTGCCTCTCCAGAACCTTCAGAATCCTTCGTTGGTCAATCATTACCTAAGAATGAGATCGAGTCGATCGAATTTGAAACTCAGGACGGTGAAGGAGAAGTCGAGATAGCTACTTTGAGGGAATTTATCGCAGATGCTATATATGGTTGTTGATTCAACCATGGTTCTTTATTTATTATATACTCATTTGGGATGTAATTCGTTGAAGTATGGATATGTATTTTATGTTTTTATTTTTATATGTTTCATTAAGATGTTTGAATTTATAATAATGACGTGTTTGCATTTTGTTTTAAATTCTTTGTTTTGTTTTGTTTATGTTTTATTTTGTTTATGTTTTGTTTTGTGTTTTTTTTTTGGTGAGTGCGCGAGGTCAGTGATGAATGATGAAAAATATGACCTATGAATTCTTTTGGATGACCGATTTAGTGTTCTTATCTCGTGCTGCATGTATATTCCTAAAGAAGTCAACTGATATCCTCCATTGTTTTGGGTGCATTAGCTTATGAGGATTTATCTGGATGGTCTTTTTTTATGATATACACATCTGGCACAGGATGATCGTATGTTGTTGGTATTGCGGTATATGGCAACAAAGGACTCATTTTTTTGGAAGGTCCAATCTCCATTCAGTGACAGACACGTAGGTTGGAGTATTTACTAGCCTAAGACCCCACACTTACTTTTTTTATTATGCATATTTATGTCGGTTCTCATATATGAAGCGTAATTTAATTTTATGATCTGACAATCTTTTCTGGTTGTTTTATCTCAATAGCAGCATGAGCTCTAGGATTTCAGCGACCTCCCGAGTTGTGTTGTGTTACTGCGGACCACCAGTTCCCTTACTCACATCACGCCAGCCTCATAGCAGTGGCAGACAGTTCTACGGTTGTCAGAGGGGTGTTTCGGCACGATGCGGTTTCTTCCGTTGGGCCGACATTCCGACATACTCCCATGCCGACAGTGTTTATGGTACGATGGTTTCCCAAGAGGACAGTGTCGCTGAGGACAGACGATGTCAAAGTTTTAAATTGAACGTTTTAATTTGTTTACTTGTAAATATAATTGTATTTCTTCTTATTTTATTTCTTTTGATACTCACAAAATGGTGAGCAATGTAGTTTTATTTTTGTAACTGAACAGTAATAGTTTGAGACTTCTGTTTTATCTATTATTTTTCCAATACAATTCTGTTGCAAATAACTTAACCAAACAGAGACAAAATGGTCATTTACCCAACAACAGCTGTCAGTAAACTGTTTTGAACAAGTTGCCTCAAATAATAAGTCAGTTTATTCTGATAATCTACAGATTATCAGATTATCACAATAATCTGTTTATCAACAGATTATAAATAATCAACAGCTGCCCCAAACAGACCCCAAGTGTAAAGCCACTCATCCACCTAATCATTCTCATCTCGGCAATACTTAACTTAGTATTATGCTTCTCTTTTAATAATTAAAAAAAAATCCCAAAAGAACCCCTAACTTCCCAAACAACCACATCATCTCCACTTAACAGAAATCATTGAGGAAAGCTGGTCAACAGAAAGGACCAACTCAAATCATTCTATACAAGCTTCAATCGTAAAAGTAAGCATCACGGCCACTTCATGTTTAACGAGTAATTGCATGAACAGTCTATTGACCTGGCATTAAATGAGGTTTTACTGTTTTAAAGCCAAATAATGGTCGAACATAAATTTAGCAAATTATATATCATAAAGCTACGGTTGTTAAATTCACTTGGAAGATGTAAGATTGCATGAAAATGATTGATTATTGGCGCATATCGAAGAACGTTTAAATGAAAAGGATAGCAGATTCGGAATAAGGCATGTATTTTGGCATGCTAGTTTGACTTTTAAAACTAAAAATCAATATAAACTCAGATAGTTTTGTTGGCTTATCTTAGCCTCAAAATAGCTCAAGGCCAACTCCTTCACGCCCCTACACGACACAATATAAAGACTTTGTCATTCCTATAACCTGTTCCTGCATTCTATCTCACAGCACAACTCTAACTGCCTTGAGATTTTTTGTTCTCACCGTACCAAGCAAAACCATCAGAAATGACAGCCAAGCTCCAATCTAACTCGTAACAATTAAATCTATGGTGTTTATGTCCCTTTTCTTCCTATAAAAGTGAAGCATAGTGCTCCATGTCCAAGACAGCTATCGCTAACCAACAATGGAGAACAAGATAAAAAGATAAAAAAGAGAAATGGATTTACCAATAATGTTTCAGGTAAAGCTTAATCAAAAGATTGGGGCCTGAGGTTTCCTCCAAAGAGGTCAGCCACATCAAGTCAATTTATAAGCAGACTACCTTAGCTTGTTGGTTGAGAGCTTAAACTTTCAATCAAAAGATCCTGAGTTCAAGTTCTTGCATATACATTTGAGATTAAATTTGCTCAAAATGTCTCAAAAAACAATATATCAATTTGCATAATAATTAATCACAAACTCGCTCACTAAATTTGAGAATCATTAAATGGCTAACCGCCCTGAATTTTTTCTTACCTTCAATGCAAACTCCGAAAAGAAAATTGCTTGAACTGCCATAATTATGGTATAATGTTGATAATCAAAGTTTTGTTAAAGAAACATAGATTGCAGGATACAAAATGCCAATATGCTGTATAGCCTGCATAAACGAAAGGGAAGAAATGGAAGGGTTCCTCATTTCTTAGAGCATGCATTAGATTTTGAGCACAATATATGTAATAATGCTCTCAATGTTGAAAAAATATAATATTCAAATTTTAACATAATTTAAATAATATTTTCATAAAATTAATTTTCAGATGCTACAATGATAATATTCTAGAAATATTAACAATGGGAGTAGTTATCCTTTCATTTTTATAAAATACCTCCCTTCAAGTATTGCTATGTAATTCCTACATTTTGCAACTTCCGTAAGAAAATAATTTAGCTTAATTTTATCACAATGGGCTGTTGTACTATTATAGAAACAACAGTTATAAAAAAAACTAGCCTGCGCTAAAACTAATAATAGCAAACAGCAGCTTACAGATGGCTACCAAAGTAATCAAATCCCTGAAAGCCCTGTTGCATCACTTGTGCAGTACACTTTTCTTCAATGGTTTAGGCTTCTTCTGAGGGTAGTTCTGAAATGAATAGAAAAAAGCAATCAACAACTGAGAATATCACATGAAAAGCAACACACTTGAGTACAGATGCTAGGATGGCAAAGGAAGCTCACCTTTTGCCTTTCCAGAGCCTCAAAATCCGTTCTCTCCTTCCAATTGCTCTTTCGCAACTTTATAGGCCGGTTACCAACATACTTACCTGCAAAGAATTTACTGTCACAGATTTGCATAAAATTATGAATGAAAAAAAAAATTCAATTTGAGTACAAAAAATGATGGATCCAAGAAAAAAATGTTTCATAAATAACCATTGATAACACACCATTCATCTCTTTCAGAGCCGCTGCAAGATCTGAAGGATTAGTGAAACTGACAAATCCAAACCCCCTGGTTTTTCCAGTCCTTTTGTCTCTCACCACCTGAGACAACAGAAGATTTATAAATTGTCATCAGAAAATAAAATCTACAATTTGTATATAAACTGCAGCAAAAAATAAAAAAAATACAAAAAAAAACTAGTAAAATAACACAAGAAAATCAAAATCACAAAGCTTGCCCCAAAGAATGATTCAGGCTGCAATCGTAACACAGGAAATCTACCCATACCCCAATTTTTTTAGCTTCGATGCAAAGATGTGAAGTAAAACATTAAAGGAATGTTTGGATTAAAGGAAGCTTTGTGAAAGAAAAGGAAAATAAGACAAGAAATCTCTAATCAGAACCTACAAACTAGAATGATAAAATTAAGGCTGCCTAAATTCCATCTTTTTCCCGTACAAAACACAGAAAATGTAAAAGGTTTGACTATGGACTAAAATGAGTGCATAACATATAAATCAAATTAGAAAATTATACAGCTATACTTTATAAATTAATTCAGAACTCAATTTTTTTATACAAAAAACAATATCACCAGTCAACATTCAAGATGCATGATGGTCCTAGCATTTTATCCGGTAATGCATCAAGCCTCTTGGCCTAGTGGTGGCTGTTGGCCTAAAAGATGGAAAATCAAGGATTCCAAGTGAAGGAACAATAATTGTTGTTCATTTCGTGAGAAGGGCCTAAGAACACCAGGTTATCTCAAAAGTGAAAAACCGGAAAAAAAAAAAGAGAAAAAAAGTTAATAACTAAGCCTGAGGGTTTTCATAAACCATAATGATCAGATTTTCCCATATTCTTCTGTTACTTTTTCTTTATGTTTAGGTCCCCTTAATAGTACTAATCATCAGCAAATCAGAAGTCTAGATTCAGATCGTATTCAAATTTCAAAATTCCTGCCCATTACAAGCTTCTTTTGTTCCATATAGGCAAATGATTGATCCAGCCATGAATAAATGCACTTGAAGTCCATAAAGCAAGAAACACGCTAAGGAATAGCATGAACATTGATAAGGCATAACCAAAACAAGAAACCTATAAAATAATTTTTGTAGTAATGTACCCTAGATTAATTTCTCAATCCTTTTGAATTGTGTCAAGCATCATCTATTTAATACCTTGCTCCAAACCTTAATCCATTAGCAGTAGTATTCAATTATGCCTTGCACAAACGCCAGGCCACAAGTAGCAGTAAAAGGATGCATCAAACTTAACATGATCTCAAGTGCATCTACCTCAAGTTATGCAAGCCTTTGCTTAGAAACATTTTCTTAGACCTCATCAAACATGTCCATTAGAAATGCCCTAAATAATAGTCACCACGACCATGAACCTTGCAAAATTGTTTAAATTCTCTAGATGCAATGCATACAATAAAGATGAAAAGGTTAAACCTTTATTTCTTTTTTTGAGCAATTTGAACACTCGCTTGATTAAAATCATGCTACAATGTAGCTCACCTAGCCTCTCCAGATACCATGGATGATGGATAAACCAAAAACCTATTCATAATAACATCAAGATGTCCTGATTAAATATTATAAGCTTCACTATAGCACACCAACCAAGGTGTTAGGCCAAACATTACTGATATGCAGAAGCTTCTATCTCTTGCAATTACATGCTTAGTTTGTCTCATATCTTATTACTTTGAACAAGCAAACATAATCAATAGACTTTATTACTCTTGCACCATGAAGAATGTGATAGCTGGCGTGACAAAGCATAACTTGGCAATACTATAAATATAATAAATGATTACACTCGGATAATTTGTATACTATCCGTATATTAAATATTCAATTATTAATAAGCTACTCATCAATAAAATGGCTCAATGTGATTTAAACATGTTAAAGAGTCCTCGTATTCTGCATGAATCTAGAGACTTCATATGCATAAAAATAAATCCTTGTTTAAAAGATTTGTAAACAGAGCCACCATAATATGTGAAAAATATCAATAACCAAATTTAAAGAAAGAAAGCAAGGAAGTTTGTGGTCTGGAAAAGATTAGATGAGAAGAAAGAGAAAACATTGGAAATATCTAAGGCCAAGAAATCTACTGGCTCATACAACTCTCCGATACTCAAATGAAGGAAAGCAACACACAACCCAAAATCAACACAAGCCAATGAAAAGCATCACAAGAGCCAAAACCGGTCCAGGTGTTGGACAAGAATCCATATGGATAAAAAACCAGAGCAATTGGGCAAAACAGCTTCAACAATCAAGCTCACTGGATTGGCTCATGAATAAACCACATCTATTCCTTGAAATTCTTAACAAGAAAAAGGTAAAGGATTGATGCTAAATTTATAATCAATCGTAATACCTAGAGCAATTTTGTGAGATAGTAATAATTTTATGTTATTTAGTGTTAGGGGAAAGCAGGCATCATGAAGGAATTTAAAATTGGGAAATGGCCAAGGTTTGGCTAGGACATTACATGCAAGTTATGTGCCAAAATTTATATTGAGAAATGAAAAAGAACACCTCCTCCAAATAACATGCCACAAATTAATCTAAATATGGTGAAAAGCGGATGCAAGTTAACTAAATGTAAAATTAAGAATTGTAGCATAGAATTTGAGAAGTTTAAATGCACGTGAAAAATTAAAAAACGAAAGCAGCGTGAAATAAATTAAGTGTAATTAAAATGTAGTGTATGTAAAATAACTTGGAATTGTTTGATTCGGTGTAAAATAAACATTAATTCACATTTTATGTTTAGTTTAAAGAAAAATTAAATTAATGTAAAACATTATCAAGACAGAAAACAATGGGCGGTGAGCAACGTCGGGTGGCCAAAGGATGGAGGGAGGAGGCAGGCGCTGGGGTGGGGATGGCAGGTGGCTAGCGGCAAGGCAACTGTGGTGAAGAGTGGGTGTAGGATGATGATGGGGTACAACGGGTTACAGCGGCCAGCAGGCTTATATTTATAGTGCAGATGAGAATAGCCCAATCTAACAAATTTGGAATGCACTAGTTTTGAACTATAAAATGAATTTTAAACTCATCAAAATTTTAAATTACATTCCATTCTCATCCAACCTGACGCTGAAATTTTAAGAACCCCTGCATTTGGTTTACACCAGAAATTCAATGAACCCAAAAGAGCCCTAAAAAAATCACATATAAGGATTCGTTTAAAATAGCACCACTGTTCACCAAATTTCTTTTAAAAGCCGCATTTGTCGAATCAGAGGATACCAACTGCAATTTGAAATGGAAAAAATTTATCGTTCTTTCGAAGGAAATTCGGGAGACAAACGTCTCCCACTGTTTCACCAAACGAAAATTTTTAAAGCGATCGACGTTCGCTCC
The DNA here is from genome assembly GCA_002079205.1 of Phalaenopsis hybrid cultivar. NCBI lineage: Eukaryota > Viridiplantae > Streptophyta > Magnoliopsida > Asparagales > Orchidaceae > Phalaenopsis > Phalaenopsis hybrid cultivar. The sequence continues at coordinate 64,759 of JXCR01053389.1, forward strand.
AACTGAACGAAACTTCAGCACTTCCTCAAACGAAGCCTGAATGACGAGTAATTTGAAATTGGCAAAACACTAATAATAGAAGATGTTGTAAGATATTCTATATCAGACATAACACCATAGGAATAGGGTAGGACTGAAGCTGTAAGGAATTGAAAGACAATTGTTATGTTGACGAGAACTAGCAAGATTTAATAGCAATTGAATTATCAGTAAAGGATATTCTGAATAACTAGAGCTTGTATTCCACAGTTTTGATCAGAAGAGTTTAAAATTTCAATTTATGGAAGAAATGGATCTCTTACTATAAAATATTCCTTTAAAGAGAGAACAACTAGCAGTAATATATTAAACATTCACAGATGTTCTTCGAGAAAATTCACGCTGGGCAAGGAGGGCATGAAATAAGAGACGGGAATTTGATAGGATAAGTTTCACTTGAATTTTCATTAGCTTATGTGGGGAAGCTGGCGGGAGTTTACTATGTTGCAACTAAAAAGAATTCAAAATCACAATCCTCCACAATCAAAATACATTATACCCACCTAAGCTAAGAATACATATGAGAGAGGTAGAAGAGAATAGTATGAGGAAGGTTGTGTTTTAAGCAAGCCAGGACAGCGAAAGTTGGAATAGAGACCAACCCATCTGATTAAATAAGTCAGAGAGAGGAGATGCAAGATGACTTCTCGAACTGGGACTTCAAAATTTTAGAAAATGCCTAGGTTCAGATAAGGTCCTTTTAAACAAAATCTACACTCTTTCATATCATATACATGTCCAAAAAAAAATTCAAACAAAACAAACAATAACCAAGTTACATTCAAAGTTTTGGAACCATGTATACAGTGCTAGAGTGTTTTAATAAACCCAAAACTACTTTACTTGAGTTTATTGAAAAGAAAAAAATTGAACCCATATATAAATAAGCAATGGATTCTCACAAGTGATCACCAATCCTCATCAACATTAACTTCATATCCCAACAATTTAAGTTAGATAAATGGATTCTTTACAGTAATGTTGAAAAATATAAGGTTTTATTAACTTATATCCTTCCTAAGGAAAATTAAATTAAAAAACATCAGCATAGACCTAATTAGCCATTAATGAGTACAATAAAAAAAGGTAACAAACCTTAAGAAAAATTGATCGATAACAAGCAAATGAGAATTGACGTGGCCTATGGTTGGCCATCTTGATAAAGATCAAACAAATTCATAACAATACCCTAGAGGCCTAAGAAGGATATATAGGCTACAATGTGAAGTTAGAAATTAGGACAACCAAGAGGTCAGCCTAGGCTAAGGATCTATCCACCTAGAGAGCATTATTTGTCGCTTTAAAATTATAGTACGTGAAAATAGGACATTTCAATGGAATCCCCTGGAAATGTAAGAAGAGTGAATCTAGATGTGAACAGAAGAATTTGAAAATAGTTTAAACATTGTAAGTATTTTTTTCCAAAAATTTTCAAGAGGCTGGGACAAGTTAAACTCTTGGCATGCTGAAAGCACATTAAGTAGATTTAAGGTTTTAGACAAGTGATTTAAGGTGAGAGGAAAGTGCTGGAAACACTTGTAAATCTTTTGGAAATTTTGAAGGATTTAAGGCTGCCAATTAATCTCTAGAACAAGGCTAAATCTTTTGGAAAGCGAAATTTGGCCGACAGCCCGAACTAGATTAGAATTAAATTTTTGTGGCAAATATTATGGGAAAATCCTTTATTTTGTGAAGAAATGAGTGCATACAAAGACTATATATATAATCATTCACAAAAATAACTAATTATTAAAGATCACCAAACCTCTTTCTATGGTGAGGCCGGCCACCAAGCCAATCCCCTTCAATGTTTCTCACTTTAGATATTATAATATTACAACCAAAAAACTTTCTTTTTCATTTCATAAATCCAATATAAAAATTTTAAGACAAGAAAATTCAAAAATGACAAAATAAAGAAAGGAGGGCGAGCTAGCCAAGTGTATTGATGAGGAAAGGCTAGTTACACGTGTAATCACCCATAATCACTTTCCAAAGGAATGTTGTTCCACCACTCTTGAGTAAAAAATGATTAAATGATAATTTTAATCATTGATTTTACGTGATTCTTCCCTCATATGCTTGAGAAATCAAATTTCAAATCAAGAAATTTGAATTTTAGTATTCAAATATTTAAAATTTGAAATTCATAATTACAGGTTTTTCCAAACACAACAATCATTACTCATAAAATAAAAAATTCTATCCTTTTACTAGGCTTTGATGATCAACAACTATCCTTTTACTACATGTTAGCAGTTACACTAGGAAATAATTTATTCCCGCGAAAAATTATGAGGATTAAATTATTTCATTAGATTAAGTAGTTATTTCCTTTCCTAATTTATGTTTATTTCCTTAGATTAGGAGTTATTTCCTTCTTATTTTAGGTTTTCCTATTTTATGTTATTTTTTTATCTCCAAATAATTAATATGATTTAATTATTGGAGATCTTAGATGATATATCTTTCCTTTTGATGTTATTTCTTTTTATTATTATTATCTTTCCTATTTTATGATTCAAGTAAGGGTTATTTATACTCCCTTTCATATCAATGAAATTATTCTGAACTATGCTTTATTCCTCTTTATTCTCAATTTCAACACTACAACTATCCCTTTACTCTAAATTCTAGTAGTTAGCCCACTTCATAGATTAGACCTTGTGCCACATCAATCCCACTTGACTTTAAAAGAACTCTTCTATTAAGAGCTAAGTGGATGTGTCCACGTAATGCCTCAATGATGGTGGAATACTTATTTTGTTGGCGATTCTCCAAATAAAAAATTCAGCATTGGGTTGCATATACGTCATGATTTTAATCTCCTATAAAAGATTTTTCATGCAAATAAGAAGGTTTTATAACTCCATCATACATCGTGTTCATTTTTTATTTTTTTTTGTTTAAATATTGAAGTGCATGATGCTATTGGAGGTAAGGTAGGTGGATTTTATTGGTAAAAACAAGGGTTACGGATGTAATGGGGTAAATTATCAACTTTGAAACTAAAGCCAAAAATTTATGATCACTCAGGTTCTTACTAAAGAACAACTAAGAATCATAAGAAGCTAATTATAAATTTTATGACTTCTTCAATAAATCATAAAATGCAAATACTCACCATAAAATCACTCACAAAGGAAAATTTCCCAAACAATTACTTGACTAAAAGCTCGTAAACTTTTGGCTCAAATACCAAAAATGATGTAGTATGTGGTTGACCCACTTGTGGGGGTCAACTAAAATTCAAAAAAATTTCCATGAGGCATAGAAAAGCTATATAGAAGCTTTGGTGGGGTTAAATTTAATATGGACTAGGAATTAGGACAACTAAGGAGTCGACCTGATAGACTAAGGGTCTATCTAGAACAATAGCACTATTTTTCACTTTAAAATTATAGTGTAAGAAAATGGGATAATTCCAAACTTAGATTCCTTGTAAATATTAGAGCAGTCAATCTAAATGTAATCTGAAAAATTTTCAAAATTTTCAAAGAATTTATGAAGTTTTTTTAAAAAAAAATTCAAGAGGGTGGGTCAAGTAAAGCATGCCCTTGTTTCGCCGACAACATTAAAAACAAGCTTTTCAAAAAATTGTTAAGCGATTTAAGGCCATTAACTGGCATTTAGAATAAGACTACATCTCGTTCTAAGAAAATCATGACCGGCAAACCCAACTGGACAAAGCTTAGAATTTTCTGGACAAATATTATGGGAAAAATTATTCTTTTGTGGGGGAATTATTGTAGACAAAAAACACAATAAAAAATAATACGATTTATACAAAAAAATAATAATCTAATTATTCATCAAAGTGAATAGTTGAAAGAGAACACAAAAATTTTCTTTCATGGTGAAGACGCCCACCAAGCCCCGCTTTTCATTAAAGAAATTAAATATAAAAGTTTTTTAAAAAAGATAATTTAAAAATGACAAAAAAGGATTGAAGAGAGGGAGAGAGAGCTGGCCAAATTTGTGGATGAGAAGAGGCCACTTACATATGGTTAACCACCCATAACTATGCTCCAAATGGGTGGTGTCTAGCCACTCTTGTGTAAAAAATAATTAATAAATCATTTTAATTTTTAGTTAATTATTCTCTATGAATTTTAAATAAATTTTCACTAATTTAAAAAATCAAATTTCAAATTCAAAAAATTGAATTTTAGAGTTTCAAACATTCAGTTTTTGAAATTCATATTTTTCAAAATAACAAATATTTTACAAAATAGTACAAACGCAAATCTTAAACAAAAATCATCACTAATAAAAAGTCTAATTAATAGACTTCATTAACCTTTCATCACAAAACTTTGATTATCAACAGTTAGTTATCTTTTTACTCAGAGCTTTAATAGTTGCATTAGCAACATGTGACATCAAAATTTTTTTTGTAACAAAATGAAACATCAGAACAATTCAATGTAACAAGCAAACAAGATATTTCTGTAACACAAATGTTTCAATGCAAATCATAAGTGAAACCTTACCCTCGCCATAACAAATGATGGAAACCTGGAAAAAGCTTTTGAAAGGACGTCATCATTAACTTCATTGCCAAGATCTCCACAAAATAATCGAAAATCATCTACAAAATGAGCAAGCATAATGAGAAAGGAAATAAAGGAAAATAAGCAATATAGTTGCTTGAATGTTTACATATTAAATTAGAGCTACGACTCTGTAACATATAACATGTAAAAATAAAAAAAGTTTCAAGAAAATTCTGCAAACTTAAATATTAATGAGCTAAAAGATCTTATGAATGCAAGCAAACACCTCGAATTGAAAAACATAAAAAAGAAAAGCATTTTATAAAGAATGGCAGTTTAAGTGTACTGATTAAAGTAAACATGTTCCATGCCATACTAGTAAAAGCAATTAATTTTTAAAATATTAGCATACATGCATACTACCATCTCAGTGCAAAAGCAAGAACCCTAACTTTAGCTAGTTCCTAGTTCCTAGTAACCAAATAACACATAGATAAGCCAGTAAATCTATCTTCCTATAGAATAAAACACTCAAATGAGAAGAGAGAAAATTTTAATAAGTTGTTTACTTCTAACAAAAATAATAACATAATTCATAAGGACTTCCCATATAAGTTGAAGTTACTTATCCAATAATGGCATTGGTTTTTTAATTAATCCTCCATTCATTCCAAATAAGTGCTGCATGAAGCAATAAGAAGAAATCTATTTTCCGCAACTCTTTTTCGCAAAAATTTTAGTTATATTACCCTTTAGTTTACCACTTTCTGTTTCTAATTATTCAACATAATTCAATTGTCAAATTATTGGTATTTCATCAGATATCCTCTGTGCTATAACCCCAAACCAAAGTGCAACTCATTTTTTCTTACATTATCTTATTTTTATAAGGTACCCATCTCAACATTCTCATTCTTATCACATCAATCTTGATTATATATGACTTCTTAATTTTCTCATACTCAACCATTAAAATTACGTATTTTTTCTGTGAAACAATTCGTAAGACTCAAAGCATTTTGAGGTGTTCAAAAAATTTGTGTAAAGAAAGGAGTATCATGTAAACTTCAAAGCAAAAAGTAAAACATAAAAATTTAACATCGTAATATATTAATATATTAAAAAATAATATATCATTATCTTAACAAAGTAGGAAATAATACATTATATAAATTGAAACAGTATGTTAACATCCTAAAATTAAATAATGAAAGAGGATGAGTTACACAAACATCAAACTATCAAAATAAGCTAAGAAAACAAAATAAAATATTAAGCAATTATAACACAATAATAATTATATTGATGATTAGAACTTCGAGCCATAATTTTTATGGATATCATTTCTATTTAATTCTTGTTGGCTAATGTGTAAGGTGTGAGGGTTAAGGCTAATATATTGTTATTATTTTTTAGCTTTTGTTAAAAAGAAAAACTATATACCGCCTCAAAAAATAGAGATGAGACGCATCAGCTTGGGGGGGGGGACATATGCCTCACTTTAGGACAATGGATGTAAGCCTTATTGTGATTTTTAAGAAAAAAGAGCATAGGAGAGGCGCATCGTATTGAGCAGTTTTAAAAAATGCTTACACTTAAATCCAAATCCAAATCCAAATCCAAATTCAAATCCAAACAACTCAACTTCTAGAATTTACTTACAAGTCTCCATGTTCTGGAGATACTTCAACAAATTAGCCACCTAGCTTTAACTATTGAACCATGTCCACATTAAAATCGTGGTGTTTCTCTATAGCACAACCAAGATACTTAAAACTACACCAAATTTAACCCTTTTACAACACTTCTATCATAAGGTTTTATTTTGAGTATTTCCAATTAGTTTTCGAAAGCACCTAAAACATTTTAGCATCGCAAAAAAAAAAAAACTAATAATGATAATAAATAAATAAAAACCTATTTTTTTTACACTTATCCACTGCTAGCAAATCATTTATTTCCCATTACGATCACAATATCACTATAGCATCTACCTAGAATCAAGGTGCTATCCTTAGACTTAGTTGATGTTCTTCAATGATTAGGACCCAATGCCCTCAAGTTATTCCCCGCGTACTCTAGTAATTAAACCCGCANATGCCCTCAAGTGATTCCCCGCGTACCCTAGTAATCAAACCCTCATCTAAGTGCATCTAACATGTCAAAACCATCGAATGCCTTTATAGAATTCTCCGTCAACTTCTCTTGCTCATTTGATGCTATCATAATGATAATATATTTGTTATCTCCCACCACCTCTTACACAACAGCAATATTCTCAAACTCACCATCGAATATTTTTATTGGCAATGATCTCTTAGTACTCTATCATTAGATTTTCAAAAATTAATTGTTTGCATGTTTTCAATTAAGTGTGATCGGGGAGAGAATGGGAAAGTTCTAAAATGTATTTTGTTTGGGAATTTTTATTTTGTATATGTAATTCCTAATTTTTTGGATAATTATGTTATTTCTATATGTGAGTTTGATCATATCTATAAGGCATTCTTCCATGATTTCCATGCTTCAATGGAAGAATTGAAAATGTTTTGCTTGTACTATTCATAAAACTCATCGTGTATGCATTGTATGATTGATTTTACAAGAAATTACAATTAATGCTTCTATTCTCATAGATGTTAGTTTCTTTTATATTAAACGTCAGTGAAAAAGAAAACACTCTTTAAATTATACTGATGTTATTCTCTGGAAGGGGAAAATTAATTTGCTTGCATGCAAGAACTTGATGAAACTGGATCATATGCCATAGAGAAACCACATAACATCAAAGCAACATTCTACTCGCATATTGAGTTACTTTCAAAAGTGTTATGCATTTAAGCTCCACACGTACGATTAAAAGCTTTAATGATCTACATATTAGTTTTATTTGTTATTGGAAAGACCTAAAATCGTCAAATTTTGCAAAGCATTGATCATACCACCCTACAATGTATTAAAAATCTCATAAATTAAAGATGAGCTAAAAATATGACATCCACTCATTTAATGTTCTATCATTTTACTTCACGGTTTTAATGTGGACATGGTTCAATAGTTAAAGCTAGATGGCTAATTTGTTTAAGTATCTCCAGAACATGGAGACTTGTAAATAAATTCTAGATGTTGAGTAGTTTGGATTTGGATTTGAGTGTAAGCATTTTTTAATACTGGCATTAATCAAATTGAATTTCATGTTCAGATCTAAGATCCGAAAAGTTATGTTTCATGAGTTCATTAGAGCGACAATTTTTGGCAAAGATGGTCATAAAGTCGTATGCAAATCACCTTTTTTTAAGCTGCTGCAAGAATTAAAAATAGAGTTTTTTTTTTAAAATTGAATAATAGCTTTCTAATAGTAGCCATAGTCTGGTAGTTTTAGTTATAAAATGCGGCTTCCAGCCAAAATTTATGAAAAGCAGCAAGAAAATCGTAGTCAATAGAGATTTGACGGTGGTCAACAAGCAAAGCAGTGGGAAAACTGCCCAAGCATACCCTGTCATTGTAGAGAATGTTGAAACCGCAATCACCAAACAATAGATGTTTAAACACCGCTTTTGGAGAAGATTAAAATCAGGTAACTTCAAGTGGTTATCTCATGGAGAATTTACATCTACTATTACAATTGAATCCCAGCGAGGATTGCGAGAACATCCATCGCTTATTTGAAAATACATTTGGGTTGTCAAATGATAATNTAAGCTTCTGTCGTCGTGACAACTCCAGGGTTTAAGTGTTTGAGTGGTGATTTGTGCTTCACAGTTTTGGGTCAATGTTTAGTTTTGCATACAGAATAATCAAATTGCAGGTAAATAAAAGATACTTGAAAGGTAAACTGCAGTAAAGTGAAATGTTGTAGATAAACTGTAAAAACGTACCTGGACATCTGCTACTGTTATGCGATTAACGTTGCGAGCATAATATAATTTGCAGCAGAATTAAATAAACTTGCAAGAAAATTAAACAATGCNTTTCCTTGTATTTTTTGAACTTAAGTTTATTGTTAGAGAGCTTCAACTAAAGGAATTAAGTGATAGGACTGATAAGACATTTACTTAACTAAATGATTTATTAAGTAGTCTATTGAGGGTATGGAGCTTCGAAAATCATAATACGAGTCCTAGAAACTAAATAAATATTTGGACCTTGAATACAATAACTACGATGTCAATGATTATACTTTATAATGAGGCTTGAATAAAAATAAGATAGAATGCGATGAATAACAAGAGTGCGGTGAATTATTCAGGAAAAGAATATTCCAAAGATTTCATGCAAAAGAAAACTAAAACTTGTAGCCAAAATGACGTGGCACTTTAACTTAAAGCCAAGATTACAAAGATCATTTATGTCAACAAAGGCCACAAAGTATATAAGTTGACATTTAGAGGATCGAATCAAGGGTAGTTGCATGAGACATCCCTCTAATTCTCCAACCTGTCAAAACTAAGAATACAAAGACAATTTTTTTTTCAAAGATCCTCATAATATTCATTTAGGGAAAGGTTTGAAGATGTATCAAGAAACAAGACATTTTGTCTTTAGTGAGATAAGGTGTCAGCCTTAAGAAGGATGAAAAGTAAGGCTCAAAGTAGAAAAATAAAAAGCTGATAAAATTAAATATAATTCAAACATATAAGAAAACATTCATATATGTACTCAACACATCATAATAAAGACAAATCATACATCTCAATCTTACATATCAACATAAAATAAGATTTAATAAAAGATTCAAGATAAGCACTTCAAATAAATATGCCAGGAAAATTCCATCCTCAATTTCATTATCTTAAGAAAAGTCAACATATATAATAATTGAATCATCCTCTAATTATGTCTCGTCGACATCTTTTAAATCTTTTTCAATCACAAGCTATTTCTTCTTATTATCTACATCAATTAACATTGAATTCAACATAATTTAAAATAAAATAATAAATTAATAACACTATTAGGTAATTTATTATGCTTAAATTACCTTTTGAGTTATTTGAGTTGTTGCACTAAGTATATTAAATATAGGTAGAATATAATATATTAAATATTAATATTATAATAGAAGATTATATGATAAAAAAAATTTCACAAAACCTTATTCAAATGCGGCCTCAAATGTCTCAAAGCATAAAGTCTAGATAGATATGCCTCAAAGAAAAAAAGGAGTATGCCTTAGTAAGGCTGTAGTCTTGAGACATTTTTTGTGCACCTCAACTCAAGGCATGCATAGAGCGCTTTTTTTAAAACAATGATTATTATATGGATTTAGTCCTTTTAGGACTATTAGCACTACTTATAGTACATGCCTATGGTTTTAATGTCAGACAATTTGCCACAAGATATGCGATGAATCCATCATTTATCATGCTTTATTTGTTCATACGTGGGCCTACTCGACAGGTAATAATGTTGATGTTTATTTGGAATCATTGATAGCAAAGCCAAAGAACCATGGAATATTGTCATACCAGCTCATTATGCTTTTTTTAAGAAAAAATTTGAGTTGCTTCTCAAACATATTTTTTCATTTATTCATCTGCAATATTCAAATTTTCGAACTTTCTTAAATGAAAAACACTATGTACTCTAAAGTGTATAGTAATACGAATTAGCTATCCAGCCATATAACTTACCCATATGATCAAAAGTATTTCTCCAAAATAATTGAATCCTTAAATCCAATCAACCTTTTATTTAGGCCAAGAAACACGTGACCTGTATAATCATTAGAATTTCAAACATATGAGGCATTAAATTGATTGAATTTAGATAGCCTCTCCACTAACCTATTTCCACAATGACAATTACTGCTCTCTGCACCATTCAATCAGCAATGAAGGATGTGATGATGGAGTGATAAAGAGAAGCAACATTGTTCTAAATTCGTAACTGCTTTGTCAATGCAAGATTCAACCCTAATATTATTTGATTTAATGACATCGCGTAATTTTTTCATTGACAGCTTATAATGCCAATGAATCTCTACACCTTTGAAGGACAAAATTACCTGAGCAGGCAAGTTTAAATGTATACAAGGATAACCATTAATTTGTAAGAATCGGTGATTTTTCTAAAGTTATAAAATATTTAGCTTTGGTAAATCATCTTTAATTGCTGAACTACGATTTTAATTTTAGACATTTACTTTGGTTAATTAATCGTTAATGTATCCAAGTAAGCTCAGGATAGATAGTAATCTATCTAAAAATCATTACGCTCTGGCATTTCACAAAGAGACTAATTCAATAAGTTTAGTCAGCCACTTGACATCAACTGTTTTAGCATCTCTTAGTTCTGAACTTCAGCATCAACTACAAAGAATGCTCACTTGTAGGACATCAAGGAACATTTTCTTTCATGAACGATGGCCGCCTATATATGAACGAATTAGAATGCAACCTTTAGGTAGTTGTCTTTACAAAACATGTGTTTTCCTTTAGTCAAGATTCCTATTGGGAATAAAACTTAATCTTAAACTAGTTTTCATGCATAATTCCAAAATATGATATTTTGCTAATTTTCTTTCCAAGCCGCCCTCTTCTCCCCGAACAACAATAGTTATTTTCTTTCAATGGCTTGTATAATTTATTATTTTCAGTTTATCAAAATAATTTGTAGGAGTTCAACATTGATAAGTCTTCCTGACACATTTTAGCTCATTATTTCATTCGTTATTTGTTTCTACTCTGAATACGCATGCAAAATTCTGTAACCAGCTACTTTGCGCTCCCTTAACATCCCAGCTTTTTCATGTGCATCTATATTACTATTTTATTTAAAGGTTTGCTTGAATCAACTCATGGTAGTCTTTATACACATAAAAGAAAAGAAATCACAAAAGTTACCACTTATTAAAGTTTGTTTAAATCAATCCGAAAGGACTTTTCATTCAACCATCTTTCTTTCATTTATGTCCACAAAAAATTATCATCGCAACCATTTAGGGTGTCGGGATTCACATAAAATAGCCAAATAAAAGGTATGAACATTTTATAACTATTGGATATGTCAACAAGATTTCTAAAAAATAGCTTGTATTACTTGTATGTGAATGTCAATAGAAAATATTTGACATCATTTATATAAAATTTAGTTTAATTTAGCTTTTGCATGTTTTGCTAGATGAATGAGAATTACAAATTTGAAAAACAAGCCATTTCATTTGAAAGATTATCACTTTTGGTTTATTTATTTCAAAATTTTATCAAAAATATAATTTTCGGTATAATTAAGTAATTTTACCTTTGCTTTTTTGAATACTGCTGAGATTCAATTTTATGACATGTTCTGTCATTTTTAATCAATTAATATAATCTGATTGGTTTATTTATTTCAAATATTATGACATTTGCACTCATTAGTATCATGAGGTGATTTCAACTTTGCTTTTTTTTATATAATAAGTTATTCAATTTTATTGGATATGTTTTCTCTTTTTTTTAATCAAATACTTTGTCTTCTAATGTGATTTGAAGTAGGTTGGGAGCAATGTATTCTCACGTGATTTGCAAGATGGGCTGTCAAGTCAAGTCAAAATGATTATTTGATGGGCACAACTTTTAAGTTGAAAAAACACCTTATATATATTAGTAATTATAATCATTCTTATATATTGCAAGATGGGCTGTTGTAAAAGATTATTTTGAGGTCATTAAAAGCATAACTTCTAAATGATTCAGAAATGCGTGCATTAAAAAAAATAGTAAACCAACAGTTAAATAGCCCTATAAATTTTTATTATAGCACAAATTTGCAGCAAGAAAAACTTTTCAGACAATTTATGTTCTCTATAATCTTAATATATGAAGTTAAATGATATTTCTTTTCATATTTTGATATTATTTACATCACACTCGATGTTAATCACATCAATTCTAAGTGTTATAAAATTAATATTTTTTTAAGCACAAATATATTAAGTTTTAACAAATTATCATACATTACGCAAAAATGTCAATTGCCTTAATACCTAGCGTTATAATATGATGTTTTGAGGCCCATTTGTGACTATAAATTAATTTTGTTGTAGTGCTATCTGTTGACCTCAATTTTCGTGAGGTCTAGTTTTTCTCGTAGGAGTTAGGATCTAGCCTTAGGGGTCTTNCTTCACCTCACTAAATTTTTCACGTTTCCCTTCACATTCCACATTTTCACCTCACTAAATTTCCCGCATTTTCTTCACATTCCGCATTTTCACCTCACTAAATTTCCCGCATTTTCTTCACATTCCACATTTTCACCTCACAAAATCTTTCACGTTTCACTCACATTTTGCATTCTCCACGTACGTTCCACGCCCACACTTCACAACATCTTCCACGTTTCACTCATATTCTGCATTCCTCACGTCTCACGCCTTCGCTTCACAAAATCTTTCACGTTTCACTCACATTTTGCATTCTCCACGTACTTCCGCGTCCCTTCTCACGTCACAAAGCCCTCCGCGATTCTCGCATTCATTACTCACTTTCCCTTCTCCGGGAGCGTAGACTTGTGTTCTACTCCCTCCGGGACCGTAGGCTTGTGCCCNAGTCTCACATGTTTGGAGCTTTCACAAGGTCGCGCTTGAAATTCGGTCGGGCTACTGTATCAACCTCGCGAACTAGGCACAGGGTCGAGTGCTGCAGAGCATGATCTAGAGTTTTGAGGCAATTTTTATAAGTGTGAATCTTTTCTCACGTTATTTGAGACTTTCATTCCCTTCCTTACCCTTCTGATTTGACATTTACCNACAAGGCCGCGCTTGAAATTCGGTCGGGCTACTGTATCAACCTCGCGAACTAGGCGCAGGGTCGAGTGCTGCAGAGCATGATCTAGAGTTTCGAGGCAATTTCTACAAGTGTGAATCTTTTCTCACGTTATTTGAGACTTTCATTCCCTTCCTTACCCTTCTGATTTGACATTTACCTCGTTTTTCATGTTTTTCACATTTTTAGCAGCTATCAAAGGCACCGATTTTGTGCCAGAAGAGTTGTAATTGATTTTGTGAGCTTCCGAAAATATTTTAGCATGAAATTAGTGAGAGGAAAAAGTTAAAGTGGTGATTTTAGAAAGGAGAATTTATGCCGAAAAACCCTTTTGAGGTATGTTTTGGCAGATAAAATATCTTTCTGAGTTAATGCATGTTATGAACCAAATTTTATGAAATCTTATGTTTTCTACGAGCCTCATGTTGTCTATACGAGGTGGCGAGCTCGAGACGAGCGTATGGGCACTCGTCGTTGGGCTGCTCTAGCAAGTCAGGTGAAATAATCTTGTGCTAATTTATGAAAAATAATATTCTATAGGTTTTCATATTATTTCTATTTTGACACAGGTGCATTTAGAACTTTTTGTATATTGTAAATTGATATCTACAATTGAAAGTGTGAATGCACATTTACTTATCTTACGATACTGTTGACCTCATTTTTGGTGAGGTCTAGTATTTCTCGTAGGAGTTAGGATCTATCCTTAGGGGTCTCCCTTCAATTATTTTAGAACCTTAGAAATGGGACCCGCCTCATTTTAGTTCGACCTACTTCCGTTCTTTTTCGAAGTTTCGCGTGTGTGGTATCGACTTCTAGCACTTAGAAGGATGAAACCGACATGAAGAAACCCAAAAGAAATTCCTATAGGACCTTTCTGAGCCTTAGGGTGACCTTCTGCACTATTCGCACTCCCACGTGCATGAAGCTTCGCAATTCGGAGAGTCGACACATCCGATCGCCACGATTCACATAGTTTGCACTGCTACCTGCCAAATGCTCGAGTTAATCTTTTGAAGCGATCGATCGCAGGTCGAAATTATGTGAAATTTGAATTCTGACGCGTTTTTGACCCGATTGTCGACGACGTCGTCCGAGCGACCCCGGATGATAAAACGGACTGCACCGGCGCGTCCGGAACGCCGATTTTGCCCAGGAAGGACGCCCATTTTGTTACGTCGCCGCGCGCAAGTAAATCGGGTTATATATATATATATATATATATAAATTAACTTTTTTTACCCCTTCCCCCTTTCCTCTTTAATCCCTAGCTCCCCACTCTCTGCGTCCGAGCTCTGTCTCCCTTCCTTCTNGCCTAACATGGATGGGAGTGCAAATAATTCTGGACCATAAGGCCCACCCACGATTTAGGGAAACGTGGATCCGTTATTACATTGCAGGGGGAGAAATTATCCTCCCTTAATTATCCTTTATTATGTTTAATTTCTTTCCTTTTAACATGTTATTTGAATTTTTCTCTAACATGGACTAACTTCTTTTGCACTCATCATTCATAATGTGAAAACCCTTGCTTATTTAGCACTACATTCGGGCGTTGGCGGCCTTGACACACTTTTCATTGTATTTAAGTTATACAACGCATCACTTTCAGGAATGCCTTAGTACTAATACAATGATTTAAACGATTCAAGTTATCTTTTTTTCAACAAAAAATTTTACGCCGGCTATCAAATACCTAACGCATTCTTTCACATTTCATAGAGATTTGGGACATAGTAATGATAGTATTGAAACTTTGACCATGGAATGGTTTTTTCAATATAGANTCGCATTCTTTCATAGAGATTTGGGACATAGTAATGATAGTATTGAAACTTTGACCATGGAATGGTTTTTTCAATATAGAGTTTTGAATATTTTTTGATAGATTTTAAGGTTTCCATTGAATGGGTATATAATGAAATCACTACGGTTAACTAAGCAACTCAATAGAATCCAATTTGAGCATCAAAACATGCGAAAACATAAAAGGCCAACTGCTCCAANTATATAATGAAATCACTACGGGTAACTAAGCAACTCAATAGAATCCAATTTGAGCATCAAAACATGCGAAAACATAAAAGGCCAACTGCTCCAAATACAAGCTGTTATTTACAAAAAAACAATTTAATGATGGCCATTAAATACATAGTAGTGACTGTTAAGTTAACAAAGCCCTGCTTAAAAAAGAAATAATTATAAAGGATTAGTGGATGGGGATCCACATCTTTTGAGGTCATTGCTTACTATCGGTTGCTACACAAACAACCTAAAAGATTAGGCCATTGCTTGCTCCATTTTGCTACGCAAATAACCTGAAAGATTAGCGGCAACTGGCGGAGCCAGAAAATGTTTCGAATAAATTTAATAACTCGTATTAATCATTTTGTCAAATGAGTGCAGTTATGATCACAGGATGACTTTGGGGGAGGTTTTTTTCTTTTCAAAGTGGTTGGAACAGTAAAAAGGCTCATGTGTATCAATGATAGTGGAATTTNTGGAGCCAGAAAATGTTTCGAATAAATTTAATAACTCGTATTAATCATTTTGTCAAATGAATGCAGTTATGATTACAGGATGACTTTCGGGGAGGTTTTTTTCTTTTCAAAGTGGTTGGAACAGTAAAAAGGCTCATGTGTATCAATGATAGTGGAATTTAGCATGCCAAACAATAAGATAAACCATTGTTTTTTTAATGTCTTAATGAGTATGTAACCTGAACTATGCATGTTTTTCACTTCTATATAACTTGGATATAGCTCTGAATAACCTATGTTTGTTCTCGCAGTGTTATTGGAAGGACTTATTATATTCTTTTGCACATTTCCAATAATTTTGTCATATAATAGATATAAAATTCTTGCTGTGCCATGCCATAATTTCTCAACTCTTTTTTCATGCCCAGTCTAATCTTTTTTTTTCTCTACCACGTACATCTGTCTAATCATGCTATCGCTGGGTAGGGTTGGCCTGTTGGTCTAGTTGCTAGTTATAAGTTCCAAGCTCCTGGCAAGCCTTAGTTGTATGCCTGCTGCTTTTCAATTTGCAATTTTCCTCAAATTGTTTTTGAAGAAAATACATCCGGCCTCAATCATCAATTCCTGCCTTATTCTTCTGTGTAATCATGCAGGTTATTCTCAATTATCACCTTATTTTTCACGACTAAAATGAATTACAAATAATATTAATTCATGGGCCAGGGTTAGAAATGCTATGTTTTTCCCAATAAAATAGTATTGAAATTTAATTATTTAAGCAACTCAGAAAGGTTGTTGAAAAAAAAAAAGTTCGGATAATTCTTGATGAGCATCAGATTAGTAGGATAGCATTTGATGGGTTATTCATGAGCCATATGACATTTAACAAGATACCAAATTGGATTAAGTATTAAAACTTTTTAGGGGCATTTACATACATAATATCCAATTTCTATTTATTTACATATCTAACATCCAATTTCTATTTATGAGCCATATGCATTTAAAAGCTTCAATTCCAAAGGATTTTATATTACATCGAAAATATCACTATTATAACTTTTAAAAAGTGAAATGCACCTTTTCATGTATAGGTAAAGTGGCATATATATGTAAAAAATAAAGTTTAGATGTTCGATATATAAATACATAGGAATTGAATGGTATGCTTTTATACATGTAAAATAAGAGTTTCAATGTTAGATATATGAATACATAGGAATTGAATGACATGCCTGTAAAGCTTCCAACTTTTTAATGATATTTGATCTTTTTTGTCGAGGATATTTATGAATTTTTTTATATCATTTATAGTTATCTAATAATGTGTAAGGGATGCAGAGAAAGTTTGTGTGGTGTGCTATTCCCATCAATGGCCCTTGTATCATCTTGTGAACTTATCTAATGATTGAGATTTGTGTTTTCTTATTAATTCAAGCCGATGACCAAAAATCAAGTTAGTGTACGTAAAAAATGCGTTAGCATGAATCTGAAGAAAATCCAATGGACTAAGAGGCATAAAAGTACGGTCAGGGATGACCCACAAAAGGAAAATCAAATTTTTTATCACTCGAAAATCAAAAAACTTAATTGACCTGGTTTAGATCCCTTCGATAAAAATTTAAAGCCGACTCAACGCAGGTTGTTTGAACCAAATACTAATTTTCGTTAATTTGAGAGAAGATTTCAACCCAACTCTCGCCTCGGTATTGTCAGTGGCCTCAGAAGAGTTTTTTTCTGGGACTTTTCGTTAGGTCTGATTTTTTATCATGATATACTCTACTAATGCCCCGAAGGACTTTTTGTCAAGCGGTAAGCTACTTGTCGGATTATGGTTATTCATTTTCTGCTCGACAGTATAGTCTCATCCTGAGAAGCTCCTAATCTAGGGGTTTATAGATGACAACCGGATCAAATTTGAAAACCGGTTGACTCAAGCTAACCGAGCCAAGTTCGGATGACCGAAGATTAACAGGAGCCAATTGATAACCTCCAACTCAGCATAGTCGGACAAATGAACCTTGCCGAACCAAAGCCCGCTAATCTCAATCGATTGAGAGATGTTGAGCCATGAACTCATTTATGTAAATACCCAAAATACCTTAAAACATCACCATCAAAGTTGTCGTAAGCGTGTAATTATACATGTTGTCCTTCATTTGCTTATAAACAAGTGACCATTCTATTAATAAAAAATTACTCAATCTTCTCATTATATTGTTCACTATTGTGGATTCTCTTTCTCTCTCACTCTCCTGCTTTACGCTATATTTTTTGAGTGTGACTCGGATAGATTTATGCTGAACACTCTAAAAGGTACGATGAGCGTGGATCATGCCAGAAACAAGAAGAGGAGCACATGGAGAAGAAACCAGCTAGAGAGACCCTGCATACATCAAGTGCATAAAAGAGTTTGTGTAGCAGCAGATCTGGAAGTTAAGGGATCAAATGCTGTATGAAATGATAAAGACTATCTAAGAAGCTATAGCAAGGAGAAGAGAACAAAACCCGCAAGAGTTGGTCCCTTGGGAAGAAGAGTCGATGCTCAATGGTCGGAGGATAATTCAGGCACCGAAAAGTTGAAGAGACTTCCGGTACTAGAATAGTTCTGGGTCGGGATTGCCGGACAGACAACGGTTTGAGAGCACCAAGGCAACACTTCTTGTCGGAGAATGTGTTATACCGACAATTTTCTAAAGTTGAACTTCTAGAATAATTCAGGATACCATCATCAAAGTCCTACAAGGTCGATAATGATCCGACCGACCATTTAGTATCATTCAAATCGTCCATCGTTAGCTGAGGATCACCGACGCTTTGAGGTGTTTACTCTTTTCAGCATGTTGAGGGAGTTGGCCCTTGATGGTTCAATGGACTACCGACTGTAGTGATCACCTCCTTCTCTAACTTCAAGTTGGTGTTCGTGATGCAGCTCACCAACGCTCAAAACCCCGAAAGAGTTCACAAGCTCTTTTGCAAATCAGGCAAGTGCAAAACAAGAGTCTTCAATCATTCTTAATGAGATTTTTGAAAGAGATGTTAGAAGTGCAGGATCTGAAATCTATAATAGCACATGTCGCGGTTGATTGTTATGCTTTAGTTCTTCGAAGACCGAAAACCCTAGCGGAATTATTGGAGCTAGCCAACAATTATATTTCAAACAAAGAATACATCTCCACTCCTGCTTCCTCCAAAACAGAGTCGGCCGCCAGTTATCTGCAGAAGATGGTGCCCATATACCACAATGGAGATTGAGAGAAGGCTCGCGTCCTTACGTTCAGCCATGGTACCAAGATCACTGGCCACCCCGAGACAACAAGGGGGCCGACAAAAACCACAATCGAGGAGGTCAAGCTCGATATCTTGACCAACGGTCGGCTTGTTGCATGAACGATCGTTGAATGATCATCAAACATTCAAGCCCACTTTGTTGAGAGTCTCAATGGCGAAGTTAGTGAAAGCATTTCAAAACCAAGAGTGTTTCAAGAATGAAACACCGATGGGAGTCGGAACTTTTCTGTAGGACATGGAGAAGTACTGTGCCTATCACAGAGATCACAACAATGACACGGAGGAATGAAGGCACCTTCAGAGTCTGGTTAAGGAATCCATCAAAACTGCACCCAAAGACAATGGGAAGGCTCTAGTAGAAGATATATTGGATGAGCCAGTTTAAGCGATTGCCATCCACATTGCTGGGATAGTGTCAGCTATTTTCAAAGGAGGTGGAGATTTGTCCCGACGAGCCAGTCAAAAGAGGCTCCAATCGGGAGAGACGTGGGCAACCGCTTTTGCACCAAAACACAACACTCACCTCCTGATTACATTCGCTGATGCAGATCTTCCCCTAAATGACATTATCGTCGTTACAACAATGATAAGCAATTGCTAGATAAGTAGTATTTTAATCGACACTGGAACCTCTATGAACATTTTGTTCAAGTCAATGTCCGTAAATTTCCACTGTAGTTGATGGATTTCTCACTGTATCTCTTCCTGGGTAGGCTCGGGCATAGATCTTTTTGGTGTCATGACTAGGGTTTATAGTTGGGAGGTGAAAGTGAGCGTGAAAATTTGAGTTAGGATTGCTAATTTTAAAAATCAGCAAGGTAAATTTATGGTTAGGTCAATGTTTAGCTATGATTGGGAAATAGAAAATAAAAATTTTGGTGGAGGGGTAAGGTGTATGCTAGGAAACCCTAGAATAGAACTAGGATTAGACTAGCTCTGATATCAAATGATATCGGAGTTAACCCAAACCACAATAAAAACAAAAATATTTTTGTTGAAATTTAACTAGGTTACAGTTAAGACTCTTCAAACAGGAAATAAACAATAACAAACATAAGAGGACACCCTTGGGCAACGATGAAGGTTATGGGTGGTGGCTGGCCAGCAGGTGGCTATTCTGGTAGGAGGCTAGCTGGATGTTGGTTGGCCGACCAGTGGTAGCTTGAAGCGTGGCAGAGGACGCGATTGTATCAGGATAAAAAAGGGGGGTAGAGGTAGGCGACTGTAGTAGGATGCGGGTAGGGTGTATGGGGGCCATGAGGAGTACAAGCAAGGAAGCAAGCCATTACAGAGATAGGGCAGGGAATATGTGGTTATGGTTCGACAGCATCGCAGTATGGGAGGAAATACTTGTGGAGTGTGGGTGAAGCAGAGGTGGAAGGTAGTGTTGACCTCATTTTTGGTAGTCTTCCTCTTAGGGTTTAGGATCTAGCTTTAGGGACCTCCCTTCGACTATCTTAGAACCTTAGAAATGGGACCCGCCTCATTTTAGAAATTTAACCCACTTCTGTCCCCTTCTGGAGTTTCGCGTGTGTGGTATCAACTTCTAGCACTTAAAAGGATGAAACCAACATGAGGAAACCCAAAAGGGATTCCCTATTGGACCTTCTTGAGCCTTAGGGTGGCCTTTTGCACAATTCGCACTCCCGCG
>JXCR01053390.1:0-48513 GCA_002079205.1 Phalaenopsis hybrid cultivar
AATTCCGATGACCGACAGCTTCTTACGGGCAAACCCCACACCAAAAATAGTGCCGACAACTCCCTACAATGAGAATTTGTAAAGTTATAATGGAAAGTGCAATTTTAAACTATTCCATTCAAATGGGAAAGTCCATTGATGTGGGATCAATTGTTGTTAAATCTGTTTTGGGTATTATAATGATCGGGCCTATATATGAACTGGGGCATCCTTCCACGATCATCTTACTTTGCATTCAATCTCAAGTACAATATGAAAGTTAAGAGAAAGTGTTATTACCCTGAGAGTTTGATCCACAGATGCCTTAATGTTCAGTATAGCAATAGCTCTGATGGTACGTTTCTCTTATATTTCCTTATTTTACAACAAAACCAAAAACTTGATTCCGAAGAAAAATAAGAAATCTAACTGTTTAATTTATATATATTTATATTGGGATACTACACAAGTATACGTATCGTTATCAAGTAATATAGGACTTTTTGATTAAACTTTTAATTTATATATATTGGGATACTCGGCAAGTATACGTATCATTATCAAGTAATATAGGACTTTTTGATTAAGAACTGAATATCGAACCCACGGGGAAGATTATGCAATATGCACTTTTTAGAAAGTTTTTATATTTTTAAAAAGATAATTACTTAAACTAAAAATGATTTTTGTAGGAATTTAAAATTTAAATATTTTTGGTCTTTTTGATATTTTAATGAAACAATAACAACTAAAAAGATAACTAATTTTTTTGTAGAAGAAAAATACTTAATATTATAATATATTTCTTCCTATCATGAATCAGTAATAAGTATAGGGATTTGGTTGTGAAAGTATGCAAATTGTGTTGTGCCAAATAGGAGCAAAAATATTATTTACCCTTACTAGAGATGCTATAAAGAACATTGGCTAATTTAAGGTTTGAATAGTTCTCAAGACCAGTTAGGCAAGGAAGATACTAGATCGCACTCTAGAGTTCCCTCGATTCCCTCCACCTGGGGGCTAACATTCTCGTATCACAACCTAAAGCAATATACCAGGTTGGGGACCTTAATCTATCACTTTAAAATCCTCTAACTCTACACCCATCAATGAATATTTCCCTATTTATTTTCCCTTAATCAGATGAACTACATTCTCATTCATACAATCTCATGTGATTCTTTCCAATTGTTGACTGAGATAATACAAGCCCGGTTCTTACATGTTCTCACAAGAAATTTTAACATCTACATTGGCCAAATCAAGAAGTAAATGAATTGCATGGATTTAAATCATCACAACTTCTTCCAACATTAAAGATCAATACTCTCCACAACTTCCTTCCAAAACTTAATTACTTATCATTTTAAGAAGAAAGATAAAGGGATTAGCCAAATCAAGAAGTAAATGAAGTGCATGGATTTAAATCATCATAACTACTTCCAACATTAAAGATCAATACTCTCCACAACTTCCTTCCAAAACTTAATTACTTATCATTTTAAGAAGAAAGATAAAGTATCAATACTCTCCACGACTTCCATCCAAATCTTAATTACTTATCATTTTAAGAAGAACAATAAATAATACTACTCATAATCCATGGAGAAAACAAAACCACACTTTAGTTTAAAAGAAGAGATCATTGTCAAACCAACAATAAGTCTCAATTAAAACCAAAAGTAGTATAAAAACAAAAAGATAAAAACTTATCTCAAGTCCTCCACCAAACTCTTGAAGTTCCTTTGAATCTCTTCTCTTTTACAATCACTCAAAACAAAATAACAAAAAGGATAAAGTAAATAAAAGTGGTTCCAGAAAATTTCTCCGAACTAACTCCCCAGAAAAGAACTTTCAAAACTTGCCAATATTTTCAGTACTCTTTTCTAAGTCCTCTCTTCTTTCTTTTATGGTTTTCTAATAGGTGCCTTCGGATCTCTTCAAAATATGTCTTGATTCTATGTATTTGCCTAAGAGACACATCCTTTCATGATAATTTTCGTCCATGGTGGTTACAACCACCTATTAAGCCAATTAGTGCTTCAAAAACCGCTTTGAAATTTGTGAAAACCAATTTTACTCATCTAGTAACTGCCACTAATGCTTAAGCGTGGGGTCTTGGCGCTCAGGTGCGGTCTTCTCTGTTTAATCGGAGCTTAAACGTCGGATCTGGCGCTTAGGCGCCAAAACTCTTCTACACAATTTTTCTCTTTTTTGCTTTAAATTTGATCCTTTTCCACTCCTTTAAGCATTTTTTTCTATTTTTGCTTGTATCTGCAAGAAAAACACAAAAATGCCTTCCATTAAAGTGCAATATCTCAAAAATTGGTATAAAAAAGTGTCTAATAACACTTTATATTTTAGGTGTATCAAAATCCCCCAAACTTAAATGTTATTTGTCCTCAAGTGACACTTCAATCTTTAAAAACCAAATATGTATGATATGTATATGCGTTTTTTTGGGAGTTACTAAAATTTAGATTTAGAAATATATTAGTCCAATCTATAAAAAATACTTAGTAAATGAAACCAACTTAAAGTTTGAAAATCTTTTAATGTTAAGAACTATGAAAATATGAGTTTCTATCTAATTCAGATATATTGTAAGTTTTCTAAATTTAGATTTTAGGTCTTTTAATTTATCTACTTAAAATTTTTAATTAAAAATAATTTTACTTACTATATTATATTTATAAGCTTAAGATTTTATCACAAGTCTTATATTTTAAAAAGATCAAATGTAGAACCAATTTTTGTTTTGGCACTAATACTCAAGCTTCTCCTCCCTAACAATTCTTTTCTTTTCTTTTCTTTTCATTTTTCTTTTCTTTTCGTTTTCTTTTATTTTTCTTTTTATTTTTCTTTCTCAGGCATGGATTACTATATTTGGATAGGTCTTTAATAATTTTGAATCCCACTTCTCCTTTCCTAAAGTGAAGTCATGATATAATACTTTTACTTATAGATATAATAATAGTTTCGAAAATTATTTTAATAAAAGAAATTTAAGTATTAACAATAAAAGTAAATTATCTAAATTTTTCAGAAATAAATTTTTTATTAATAAAGATAGTCGCTTATATTAATCATTTTCTATACTAAAAATTTTTAACTTAAAGTTTTTCTCTTCATTACTAAAAAATTTAAACTAGAAATTCTTTTTACTCATTTCTATAATCAAATTTTACTTCCCTAATATAACTTCATATACACAATCAATTTTTCTTTTAAAATCAACATTTCTAAAATCAAATTTTACTTCCCTAATATAACTTCATATACATAATCAATTTTTCTTTTAAAATCAAATTTACTTGTAGTACACCTAATATATTAAAATTTTAATTAAATTTTCTTACTCATTTCTAAAATCAAATTTTAATATAATCAATTTTTCTTTTAAAATCAAATTCACTTGTAGTACATTTGAGAACAAATAAAATTCATTTTGAAAATGTTTTTCATCCCTTTCAAACTTAAAGTTTTAACATATTAAATAGTTTAGCATCAGATAATTATGTAGGTAGGAAATGACAATTGTAATAACATGCTAACAGGAATTTTTACATCCTAATTATACAAGTATAAAACTAAAGACAGGAGTAAAATTAATTTTTGATCAAATTTTCTATATTTTATTTTAGTTTAACTTGTAGAGATTCAATAGACTTCTAAACAGTGGGTATAAAAGAAAACAACAAACTAACATGATAAAAAAAAATGTAGGGCAGCAGTTTCTGAATTTCAAGTTTAAGATCTAAGCTAGCAAGGTTTTCTACTTTATAACAGATATGAAATTAAATTAAGCTCTAAACTAACTAAATCACAGTACTAAACACAAAACAACAGCTACTACCCTAAAATTTTAAAAAATAAAATACTAACTACCACAAATGTCATAATAAAAAAACATAATGTCCAAAGCACAACATAGTCCAAAACAACAAACCAATGTAAATGTAGCAAGCTCAAACCACATAGTTCGCATCATAATACAATCATAAAATGAGTCTCTTAGCTCTACTCTTCATCATCAGAATCACCGCTGTACCATATTTCTGCAGGCTCATAATCACGAAATCAAGGATATGGAGGAAATTGCACTCCTGGTTCACCTCTAATAAGGATTTCCAAAGATGAGTGGAATTTTTCTTTATAATCACTCTTCCTTCTATTATAACTACTATTATGATCTGCGAAACGCTCTAAATTTTGTACCTTATCATCGGTAAAATTGATATTGTCCGTCATCGTTTGCAATAACTCACCTTGATTCTTGGTATCGCCTCTAGATGTAGAAGCACGAGAAGTAGATGGTTGTGATGAAAATGCAACAGAGGTAGATGCAGTAGAAGTCTCTAATCCATAACATATGGAAAATCCTTCTCTCCAGCCAAAAAATCAAATGCTCAGAATAAGTCTTTACTTTTACCTACGTGATGGGCTTTAGAGGTACAAAACTTCCTCCCAACTATCATACTTCACTCCAGCCTGCTCGCATAATGAAATTATCAAGGAAGCAAATCCCATACCTACAGTAGCAGCAGCAGCAGCTGAACTTATGATAGTGTGATAGATCAAAGCCCCTATGTTGATGGGCTTTTCCTCCTGAATAAAATCATTCAACATTGCTCTCTCTCTAGTCACTTCACTTAGTTGATTGGTCGGAAGCAGACGAGCAGAAATGAAATAGTGTCAAGCCTTTGAAGGTGCACAAAACTTTGAAGTTGGAAAATTTACTCTCTTCTCATTGGTATTCTTCCAAAGTCCTCTCCCAATAGTCAAATATGAAATAATCTCATCTAACTCCACTTCATTAGGACTATAATTTGGATAAAAAGATAAAGTATCCGGTGGTAAATGGTAAAATAAGTTGATTACCTCTCGAGTAAAATGTACCAACTTCCTTCTAACCACAATTTGATCGTCTTCAGCGTCTGGGAGATTTGCATAAAACTCCCTCACAACAGAAATCACTGCGATGGCAGAGAAAGAATAGAACTGTTCTCATTGTCGGTGGACTATCAGGTCTTCTACCTCTCCAACTGGACTTTTGAAACATCGCTCCTGAATCAATTTTCGTGACTGTAAAGTGTCACTATATCGATCCTAAGCTTTTGAACTGACAAATTTGCTCGAAACGAATGGGCTCTTTCCTCTACTCATTTTCACTCTTGGTGTCATTCTATAAATTTGATAAATTCCAAAGATAACTTTAAAAATCAAGTTTAAATCACAAAACTAAACCTCCAAATGCACTAACTAAACTTCCCAAGCAATTTCCATAGATTTTTATTCACTTTTCACCATGAATAGTATAATTTCAAAATCCTTCAAATGTGCTTAAAATAAATGGTGAAAATCCAAAAGTTTTGCATAGAAGTAAAGCTCTTACCTTAAGAAACTTGGATCTAGCAAATCTCACTCGATTTCACCAAGAAATCTTCAAATTCCACTTGCCCTAGTGCTCAAATTCGTGCCTTTGAGTTGGGGAAGATGATAGATAGTGTTAAAAATTATATTTTCAGACTTAAAATTCATTTTTAATCGTTTGCAAACTGGTTTTCGTGAACCGACGCTTAAGAGCGGGCAAGCGGCGCTTAGGCGCCTGCCTCTCGGGTTGGCTCGAGCTTAAGTGCGAGTTGTGGCACTTAGGCGCAGTGCACAATTTTTAAAATTTTTAATTCTAAGTAAAATGCACTATTAGCCTAAGTAAACCACCCATAAATGGTTTCATAGCACTTAAATGACTATTTTTACTTCTTATAACTCCCTTCTCTTTCAAAATTCTTTATAATAATTAATTCAATTTGAGGCTAAAAATAACACAAATTTTCACAAAAACAAAGTTATATTAATTCACAAAAAAGTACAAACACATTTATCACATAGTTCACTCTCCAAATAGTCTTGGATGTGAAAATTTTCCTGAGTACAAAACACTTAACACAAATTTACAATTAAACACATAAGTGACACAAACACTAAACACAAGACATAAACACTAACACACTTAAAACATTACTCCAAACACACAATTTCTAATACTTAACTTAATTCTACTCTTCATTAGAAGGAACGAATTCCTGTATTTCAATAGTCTCTCTAGGAATATAGAGTTGATAGAACGGACAGAGGTGACGAGCTCTAATATTATCATCTTTAATCCACTTTGGCTTAACGAACATCACCTTATCCACTTCCTCTATGTAACTGGTATGGTTAAATTGCATCTTAAGTTGCCACCCAATATGTTCTAGATGAGCATGTAATTTAAGCACCTTAGTCTCTAATACAAATATAGTATTCTCCATCTTGTTGATCTTCTCTGATATTCCTTCAATACTAACGGCTACAAAACTGTTATACATCTCCTGTGCACTTTAACTAATAAAATTCTTCTTCATGGCTTCTTCCTTCTTCTTCAAAACTATTTCCCATGAAGACATTTTCTCTAATTCTCTCTCTTTCTTAGACTTTTAGGGCTAAAAATAATCTGGGGTGAAATTCCTTCACAAACCTCTTCTATTTATAGGCCCAATTCCCCCTCATAACTTCTAGGCCTGACTAGAAACTGCCAAGACACGCTTATTCCAACTAAATTGCAGTTATACCTTCTAGAAATCAAAATTTGCACATATAAGTAAACTGCCGTGCTTAAGCATTGGATCTGGCGCTTGAGCGCCAGTGCACATTTTTGCATAAGTCAACTTAACGTCCAAATTCTTATTCTAACATGTCTAAGTCATTAAATAAAGTCTAAAAATCATTACTAGCACATAATAAATTCAAAAATACTACCCCAAATTTCTTAATCAGACTCAAAACAACAATCAAAGCAAAAAAACGCTCATAACTATGAGTTGTTTCCCACAAAGCGCTTGGTTTTACGTCGTCAGCCCGACGTAACCAGTGCTCATTCTGGTTGACCCAACATCATTCCATCATTATATTTATATTGATCCCCTATATAATAAGGTTTCAGTATATGTACATTCACTTTAAAAATTTTCTCAGAATTAGGATCTTTATAATCCACAATTCCATAAGGATAAACTTTTATCACAATAAATGGGCTCATCTACCTGGACTTATGTTTTCCTGGAAATAATCTTAACCTTGCATTATATAGCAAAACTTGTTGCCCTGGCTGAAACGTTTTAGTAAGAATCTTTTGATCATGCCACATTTTCATCTTTTCTTTATAAATCTTATCACTCTTATAAGATTCATTCCTTATCTTTTCAAGCTCATTTAATTGTAACAATCTTTTCTCACCAGCATCAATTATAATTGAAATCCTTAATAGCCCAATATGCTTTATGCTCAAGTTCAATTAGTAAGTGACAAGCTTTCCCAAATATTATCTTATATGGGGACATTCCTATAGGAGTTCTATATACAGTCCTATAAGCCCACAAAGCATAATCAAGTCTGACTGACCAATCCATTTTTTTATTCACAGATTTTTCCATAATTCTTTTAATTTTCTAATTGAATGTTTCAGGCAGACCAATTGTCCAAGGATGATAAGCAGTAGCAATCCTATGGTTTATATGATATTTCTTTAATAACTTCTCCATAATGGCATTTTTGAAATGACTTCCCCCATCAGTAATGATAACTCTCGTTTTCAAAAATTTTGCAACACATTCAGCATCAAATCAAAGTAAAGCAACAGCTTCTATCCATTTAGATACATAGTCCACTGCTAACAAAATATATAAATTTCTGAAATATGGAATAAATGGTCCCATGAAATCTAATCCCCAAACATCAAATATTTCAACTTCTAGCATATAATTGAGGGGCATCTCATTTCCTCTAGAAATATTGCCTACTCTTTGACATTTTTCACAAGTTTTGATATAAGATTAACATCTCTAAAAATTGTAGGCTAATAAAATCTAGATTGTAGAATTTTTTATGTTGTTTTATCAACACCAAAATATCCCCCAAAATCAGAATTATGATATTTTTTGATAATTTCATAAGTTTCTTTTAATGGTACACATCTTCGAATGATCATATCCTTTCCTTGTTTACATGGTCATCCCAAAAATCAATCTTAGCATTAGAAATAAATTTCTTCATTTGTTGGTATGTCATTCTATAGGGTTTAAGATCTCTAACAACATTGTTCACAATGTCGGCATACCACGGAACACACCACTCATTTACAGTGAACAATTTTTCATCTAGAAAATGTTCATTAATTTCTTTTTCAAAACAGAGTATTTTTTTCTAATTCAAGCCTAAACAAATGATCAGCAATTTGATTTTCAGTTCCCATACAATCTACTGTCTCAAAATCAAATTCTTGTAAAAGAAGAATCCATCTTATAATTCTCAGTTTAGTATCCTTCTTTTTCATTAAGTACTTAATAGCACAATGAAATCAGCATGAAAGATAAATTGATCCACTTTCACTAGGACATCTTCTATAACTCATTTAGTATAGGTTATTGAATAATCTACTTACTGCAGAGTTGCAGTATTAGGGGTTATTTCTCCTAATCTTAATTTTTTAAATATTGATAATGGCATAAGGTTAATGCTTGCACCTAAATAACATAAAGCTTTCCCATTAAATTTGTCTCCTATTGCACATGGAATTGTAAAGCTACCAAGATCTTTAAGCTTTTCAGTAAGTTTCTTTTGAATTATAGCACTGCACTCCTCACTAAGTGCAACAGTCTCATTATCTTCAAACTTCCCTTTTTCTGTTGATAATATCCTTCATAAACTTTACATAGCTTGACATTTGTTCTAAGGCTTTAGCAAATCGTTAAGATATCTTCATAAACTTTTCATACTTGACATTTATTCTAAGGCTTCAGCAAATGGAATATTGATTGTAAGCTTCTTAAATATTTCCAAAAACATTTGTTCTAAGGCATTTGCAAATGAAATATTGATTGTATGCTTCTTAAATATTTCCATAAATTTTGAAAATTTCTTATCCAACTTCTGTTGTCGAAGTCTCTGAGGAAATGGAGGTGGTAGTTTTTCTAAATCAATTTTCGGCAAAGAAATAGTCCTTTCAAAATCTTTCGGAGCGTCCTCTTTTGATTCTTCAATTTCTTCTCTCTCTACTTCAATATCTTTTTGAACCCTACCTTCCAACTCTCTTCCGCTTCTAAGTTGTATGGCTTTAACTTGATCTTTATTCTGGTCTTTTGGATTTGATTCAGTATTACTAAGAAGTGTTCCTTGGGATATATTACTTAAATGAACTTGCAAATTGCTTAAGTTGATTCTCATTATTTCTAATTGTATTTCCTTGACTTTGTAATTAATTACCCATTTGTAACACCACTTCTTCTATAGACAACTTCTTATCCTTTTGTGTATTACTGTTGATTCTTGGAGGATAAGTAGATCTATAATTATTATTTACTTGGTTGTTCCAGTTTCCCAAGAGGTTTACTTGGTTGTTCCCTCATTGCTGATTATTAGTACATGAATTGTTATTCTAGTTAAAGTTGGGATGGTTCTTCCAACCTGGGTTATAATAATTAAAATATGGGTTATTTTACTTATTATTCATGGGATTCAAGGTTTTCTAATGATGTTGGAGAATCTACCGTTTGTCCTAATGAATTCTCTTCAATCATGAAAATTGGTTGAGAAAAATTCATTCCAAATTGGTCTAAAAATTTCAACAACTTGATTTGCTAACATAGTAAATGCATCAGTTTCATGAATATTGACTAGTTTTTTTGGATTCACACTCTTAGAAGGCCATTGAAAATTATTGGTAGTCATCTCTTCAATTAAAGCATAAGCGTCATGAAATGGTTTTGACATCAATGAACCACCAGCATCGACATCGATAATAGATCTAAGAGAATGACTTAATCTATTATGAAAGGTTTAAATTATTAACCAATCTGGTATAGCATGGTGTGGACACTTTCTTAAGAGTTCTTTAAATCATTCATGCTTCATAAATAGATTCCCCTTCAAACTGATTAAGAGATGTAATATCATTTCTAAGCTTCACAGATTTTTATGGTGTAAAATATTTAGCAAGGAATTTTTATGCTAAATCACCCCAAGTTTTGGTAGATCTAGGTGCTAACAAATTCAACCCCATCTTAACTTTATCCCTCAGTGATAAAGGAAATAACCTAAGTCTTATGGCATCATCTGAAACACCATCGTATATAAATGTAGCACACAATTCTAGAGAATTGGTAAGATGTAAATTTGGATCTTAAGTTGGTGATCCCCCAAACTGAATATTTGATACAATTTGGATAATAGTAGGTTTAAGCTTAAATGAATTAGCCGCTACAGTAGCTTTTTGAATACTACATTGAAGTTCATCTAGAGTAGGGTTAGCATTATCTCTTAAAGGGCCAAAATCTTGATGAGTTTCAGCATTTTGATTATTTTGGTTTGCCATTTATGTAGTTTTTTTATTTTTTTTGAGATTTTTAATTTTTTTTTGTTTTTTTAATTTTTCTAATAGTTCTTTCTAATTCACTATCGTAGGCCACTAGTCCTTCGGAACCTGAACTATGCATACACTAACATAAAATAAAATAAAATAAAATAAAACATAAAAAATAAGATACAATATTTAAATTTTAAATAAGACTTTCTAAAAATAAAAATTTACTTAGTTTTCTTCCCCAGTAAGGATGCCAAAAACTTGATCCACAGATGTCTTAATGCTTATGCACGGTATAACAACAGTTCTGATGGTATTTTTCACTTATATTTTTATATTTCGCAACAAAACCAAAAACTTGATTCTGAAGAAAAATAAGAATTTAACTTTTTAATTTATATATATTTATATTGGGATACAATGTAAGTATATGTGTCGTTATCAAGCAATATAGGACTTTTTTATTAAGGCCTGAATATCGAACCCACAGTGAAGATTATGCAATATGCACTTTTTAGAAAGTTTTTCTATTTTTAAAAGGATAATTATTTAAACTAAAAATGATTTTTGCAGGAATTTAAAATTTAAATATTTTTTTGTATTTTTGATATTTTAATGAAACAGTAACAACTAAATAAATAAGTAAAGTTTTTGTAGAAGAAAAGTATTTAATATGAAAATATCTTTTTTTCTTATCATGAATCAGTAATAAGAATTTTGTTGTGGAAGTATGCAAATTGTGTTGTACCAAATAAGAACAATAATATTTTTTACTCTTACTAGAGATGCTATAAATAACATTGGCTAATTTAAAGTTTGAACAGTTCTAAAAACCGGCTAGGCAGAGAAGATACTAGCTCTCACTCTAGAGTTCCCT
Organism: Phalaenopsis hybrid cultivar; assembly: GCA_002079205.1. Taxonomy (NCBI): domain Eukaryota; kingdom Viridiplantae; phylum Streptophyta; class Magnoliopsida; order Asparagales; family Orchidaceae; genus Phalaenopsis; species Phalaenopsis hybrid cultivar. The sequence continues at coordinate 11,256 of JXCR01053390.1, forward strand.
CGATTTCCTCCACCTGGGGGCTAACATTCTTGTATCATAAGCTAAAATAATAAACCAAGTTGGGGGCTTTCACCTGTCACTTTAAAGTCCTCTAACTCTACACCTATCAATGAATTTTTTCCTATGTATTTGCACTCAATCATATGAATTACATTCTCATTCATACAACCTCATGTGATTCTTTTCAATTGTTGACTAAGACAATACCAGCCTAGTTCTTACTTGTTCTCACAGTAAATTTTAACATCTAGATTGGCCAAATTAAGAAGTAAATGAAGTGCATGGATTTAAATCATCACAACTTCTTCCAACATTAATGATCAAAACTCTACACAACTTCCATCCAAATCTTAATTACTTATCATTAAGAAGAAAAATAAAGAAAACTACTCAGAATCCATGGAGAAAACAAAACCACACTTTAGTTTAAAAGAAGAAATCATTGTCAAACCAACAATAAGTCCCAATTAAAACTAAAAGTAGTCTAAAAACAAAAAGATAAAACTTATCTCAAGTCCTCCACCAAACTCTTGAAGTTTCTTTGAATCTCTTCTCTTTTACAATCACTAAAAACCAAATAACAAAAAGGATAAAGTAAATAAAAAGTGGTTTCTGAAAAATCCCTCCAAACTAACTCCCTATAAAAGAACTGTCAAAACATGCCAATATTTTCATGACTCTTTTCTAAGTCCTATCTTCTTTTTTTATAATTTTCCAAGAGGTGCCTTGAGATCTCTTCAAAATGTTTCTTGATTCAATGTATTTGCCCAAGAGATGCATCCTTTCATGATAGTTTTCGTCCATGGTGGTTACAACCACCTATTAGGTCAATGGGAGCTTCAAAAACCTCTTCGAAATTTGTGAAAACTGATTTTACTTGTCTAGTAACTGCCACTGGTGCTTAAGCGTGGGGTCTCGTTGCGTAGGCACGACCTTCTCTATTTAACCGACACTTAAGTGTTGGGTCTAGCGCTTAGGAGCCAAACTCTTTTGCACAATTTTTCACCTTTTTGCTCAAAGTGAGCATTGAGAATGTCATTGCAGTAGCTTCAAAAAAAAAAGCTCTAAGTTTAGCTTTTTGGCCAATACCTCGTCATCTTAGTGTGAGCACTAAAAAATAACAGAGGTTGATCTGTAGACCAAGTAAGACTTTATTCAATTTGTGGAGATTTTAAAATTTTAATTAAAATAGTTTGAAAGTAGAAAGAGTTAATTAATATAAGGGAAATTGAAGAGCACACACAACACAACATTATCCAATTTAATTTTCAAAATAGCAAATCAAACTCAAAAGTGAAAAAGTTAAGTTCAGGACACAGCGCATGACTGGCTTTACAACGTACAATGCCTAAGAGAAACTAGCCCACCAACACACCTATTGGGGGTCCGACCCCACATAAAGATTAAAAGATCCTTAATAGACTCCTGAAACTTCCTGTTCAAGAGTAATTGAATAGACATTCCTGAAGCCCAAGAAGAGTTGATCGTACTTTCCTAAGACAAAAATGGGTAAAGCATTCCAATGGAAGAAGGGTAATTTGGTCCAAGAGAGACGTGGACACATTACTGATGTGTGAGGATAATATTCCCTGATTAATATGGGGAGAGAAACTAGTCTCCAACGTAGCCTCTAGAAGCTGTCAGCACAATTTTAGTTAAGGACTTGTCTGTTGGAAACTGTCGGTCGCCGAAAATAAAATCTCATTACCTGCTTTGAAAAGGCATTTAATTTACATATATATATATATATATATATATATATATATATATATATATATATATNTGGTGCCTAAGCGCTTGGGGGTCGGTGCCTACTTTCCAGCTTCTCGATTTTGAGCCACTTGGGGTTGTTCCGGTCTCTTAAGCGCCAGGGTATGGCGTCGGGTTTCTGTCCTCTCAATTTCAAGACCATTTTGGCTTGTTTTTGGCTCCTAGGAGCTCAAGAGTGACGTCGGGGCACTAGGGCTGGTGCTTGGGCTCTTGGTCCTGGTGCTCGGTCGTTTGAGCCTAGTGCTGGGCCGCTAGCGTCTAGCGTTGTGGTGTCGAACTAGCTCGATAAGCCCCAATTTTCGCGAAAGTTGTTCGACAAATGGTTTTAGCAATCTGTAAGCCATTAGATACTAAATGTGACTAAAGTACAGACCCACAGCTTTAAATATCAGCATTCTTATGGGAATTACAACAAGTTATCCAACACCAATGGGGCGCTCTGAATTATGGTGGGGGTGCAGCGTCCTAAAGCTCAATCTTCCCAGAAACGCATGCGGGAAGGTCATATGAAGCCTTCAAGCTACAGGAGGTTACATATGCAAGTTACACACTCCCATAACATTCAAAAAAGCATCCAGACATTTATGACATAATAAAATGATGACAACATGGTTTATAACTTATGTAGCTCCCGACTTCATCCTCTATAATGTATGAAAATTAGCATAACTCATAACAACGACCAATGTGGCTTACAACTCATGCAACTCCCAACTCTGGTTCATATTGTCTATGGATGTCATTGCAGCTCACCATAATGGCCTATGTGACGAATTACAACGTACATGGTCTACAGCTCGTGCAGCTCCCGGCTTTGGCATCTGTGGCCTATAGACATTATCACAGCACACAAATACGATCTATGTGATCTACAGCTTGTATAGCTCCTGAATATGGCCTTTGCAACCTACGAACATCATCATTGCCCGCAATTAAGATCTATGTTAATAATTACGGCCTACGAGATCCACAGTTCCTACATTTCTCAAGCCCCTACGGCCTATGGACGTCATCACATCTCACTATTATGACATACATGAACAACTACAACCTATGTGGCTCATAGTTCTTAAAACTTTCCAATATGACCTAGGGGACCAACCGACGCTCTTGAAGCAACCATCTACAATCCACTCGACCAACTACTATCATGGCTTTCAACTATAGCCTATAAGATAAGTTGACATTGCAACCATTGTTTACAACATTTATGATGGACTATTGTTTATATCAATCAGTTATAACCATTGCAGCCTGCTATCACTGAAAAATATATCCATTATAACCAAGCTGCAACTATTATCGATGAACAACTATTGTACAGTTACAATGATCAATTTTGTAAATCTGTCTTACTTAATTTAGGGGAAGAGTGAATCTGTGTAGTCACTATTCATAGTGGATTATTTAAACTTGGCAATTCCTCATGATTTTTTCTCTTTTTTATATAAAAATTTAGGTGTCTCCTCCTGATTATTTCTTTGTAATTACCTGAGTGTGACATAAAAAATGATGACAATATGGTTTACAACTCATGTGGATCCTGACTTCGTCCTATACGATGTATGAAAATCAACATAACTAACACACAACAACGACCTATATGGCTTAAAGCTCGTGCAACTCTCGACTCTGGCTCATAGAGTCTATGGACGCCATTACAGCTCACCATAATGCCCCATGTGACCAATTACGTCCTATATGATCTACAGCTCATCCAGCTCTCGAGTTTGGCATCTATGGCCTACAGACATTATCGCAACAGACATACAATTTATGTGATCCACAACTTGTGCAGCTCTTGAATATGGCCTCTGCAGCCTACGAAAATCATTTTTGCTCACAACTAAGATCTATGTTAATAACTACGACCTACGTGATCCACAGTTTCTGCAGCTCTCAAGCCCCTGCGGCCTAGGGACGTCATTACAGCTCACCACTATGACATATGTGGACAACTACAACCTATGTAGCTCTTAGTTCTCACAACTTTTTAATATGACCTCGGTGACCAACTGAAGTTCTTGAAACAACCATCTACAACCCACTCGACCAACTACTATCATGACTTTCAACTATTGTCTATAAGATAAGTTGATGCTGCAACCACCGTCTACAACATTTAGGACAAACTACTGTTTTTATAGCAATCAGCTATAACCATTGCAATCTACTATCACTGAAAACTATATCCATTACAGCCAAGCTGCAACTATTATCGATGAACAACTGTTGTACAATTACAATGATCAATTTGTAACTCTATCTTCTCTAATTTAGGGAAGAGCGCATCCGTGTACGCACTATTCATATTAAATTATTTCAACTGGGAATTTCTCATGATTTTTTCTCTTTTCCATATATAAATTGAGGTGTCTCCTCCTGATTACTTCTCTGTAATTACCTGAGTGCGTTGGGCTTTCGTGCAACGCTAAGTTAACAATTCATTACTCTATCGCCGTGAATCTCCTAGCACACAATAGAATATTTTAAATAATTTAAAGAAAATTTCATAAAATTTAATGTATTTTGAGTGAATTTTTTTGTTAATAATTATTTAAATGAACCGGGGCACGAGCTAACGAGTTGAGTCGGTGCTGGCTTGTGCTTGACTTGTTAGCTTATTGAGCTCAATTCATGAGCCACTTAACGAGTCAAGCCCATCAACATGGCTCACTTAATTCTTAGGCCAACTATCATTAAAACCAAATCAGAATTAGTCCTCCTGCATCTTCTGGTGGCACTTTTAAGATGTATGCTTGCAGTCTTGAGCCTTCAATGTTCTCTTTCACTGTTCTCTTCCTTCTAAGTGGCAAATTGCTTGTTGAAATAATTGATTATTTAAAAAAGAATTGTGATGAATCCATTGTTATTTTATGACTTGTATGGTAGATGCGTAAATGCTCGAATTCCTAATCACATCAAGTCTCCAACCCAACCCAACGTTCCAATCGCGGCTGTGAGTAAAATCTTGGGGAAAAGCACATTTAAACTGTCATTGACAAGCACTTCATACTTACCATTGATAAATTTTTCAGCTCATTTGTTATATTCACCATATCAATTTTTTTTTTTTTAATGTTTGATGTGTTATCATTAAATTTTAATCTTCTGACATAATTTTGAAGCATTATGTGCCAGAAATAATTCTACTTCAAAATAAAGATCATTAGGGCCATGCTTTTCATCAAGTAGATGGTCAAACGGAGCGTTTCGATAAGACGAACCAATGACACAGAAAGTAATCCAATCCGAGGCCAAATGAGTTCAGATCAAACACTAGAAGTAGAGTACAAGGCTTTGGTGCATCAATTAGAATGCGAAATGATTTCAAAATTTGACACATTTATATTCAAATCAAGCACCTTAGTGAGAGGAATTCAAGAAGTTTAACATCACTCAATTTCGATGTCATTAAGACACGTAATTATTATAAAACTCACATTTGATTAAGAGAATCAATATCGGTTGTCTAATGTAATTTTTTTGGGAGATCGATCAAATTTATCAAAATGATACTATCAAACACTATAAATAAATACTCTTTCTTCACTTGTCCAAATAATGAAAGAGAAGACAACTAGCTAATTATTAAAACTTAATTATTGACTTCTCGAAGGTTATCTCCGGTTCTTAAAATTCGTCACCCACCATCAGAGTTTTTCACCAGCCACCAAACGTCACCGTCAACCACCACCAGGAATAGCTACAACTAATTACAACCTTTATACCAAACAACTATAGCTTTTGTAGCTAACTATTACTATTGCACTCACCAACTGCTATGCTTGTACCGCAATTATAATTGTTATAACTAAAATACTATTATATATGATTTGAACCGGTCATTTGATGTACTCACCCTACTAAAATCTTTGCAATATGACAAGATTATAGTGGTGATTCAAATGTGCACTATACTTTCCAATAAAAAAGAAGTGCAACATTGATGACAAATGTTGTAATATTGATGCTCTTAAAGTTGATTATTCCAAAAATTAATACTCAAACTAGAGTATTATTTTTGAGTATTAATTTTTAATGTGTGTAATTCAAGACATGCATGTGCCCTTGGAGGAACTGCCTAATCACTTTCCAAAACATTTTTCTAAACAAAATTTATTTATGTACATATCAATATTGTCGACACAAATCTCAAAGCAATCAAATGTCTAAAGATGATGATACAGTGTTCGGAGCATTAAATTCAAAAAATGTGATCTGAACCGGTCATATGAAAGGTCAACAGGCTCTAGTAGAATCTGATCGACAGGCCTATCTACGGCTCCAATCACGGAAGCTCCCTAAAGGTCGGTCGACTGCAATCGGCGGACCAACCACTCATAACTCTATAGAAATGATTCCCACGAGGCCCAACGCTTTGATCTACCAGAACATGTCAACCAGCTGATTACCGTTATATTTGAATTCGAGTTGTAATATAAATTTGGTATTATATCAACACATTGATTGCATTGAGGGCTATTTTCATAATTGCTCTCTCCTTTTAGTTATTGAGAGCTATTTCCATAATTGCTCTCTCCCTTCTGTAATCGAACTAGAAGACCTCCCATAAATATGAGACTCGACGATAAACAAAAGGACCCCAATTTTGAGAAAATTTTCCCCGACCTCTCTACTGATAAGTGATAATTCACTAGCATTTTTCGTCTCTCTCTACTTTTCCTCCTCCCGGCTCTAACTCTCGAGACGTGTGTTTCTAACAGGTGCAAGTGTAGCTATTTTTTTTTCTTTATATCATTCAAAATGATTGTATCACATTAAAAATGGTTGCTTATTTCTATTTTTTCAAAAACATTTTTAATGACCGTTGAAATCAATGAAATATGAACTGCATCTAATAAATTTGCCATCGAGATTTACCTAGCAAGAACTTAAATACAATTTTATCTCATCCAGCTCTTAACCACACAATCCAATTAATTCTAACAACATTTTCTTAATCAGCATTAATCAAATAATGTACTAAAAATTCCCTTTAAATACTTGGGGCAGTACTTCGCTAATTGTCAACAAAGCCTCCGCACAAGCTAAACCTTCGTCTAATTAAGTAGCTGCTTAATAAGCCGCAACTAATCAGAACTATAACCTTATAATCACCTTTCAGATTTAAGAAATAATGGCGAGCATTATCTCTTAATAAAAATCTTATACCTATATTAAATCTCAAAAACACATAATAACAGCCATACTAGAATGTTGGACCAGGACTCATCCAGAGATCAATAGTGGGGGTCATGTATCAAGTGTGGTCATACTGATCAATGCCAGTATATTGCGATGGACTCACTTGATACGTACCGCTTCACGAGTGGACTAAATACTTACTCTATACAAATAAATCAATTTCATTTTAGATTCATAAATAAAAATTATGAAGTACTAGACTTTGCAGATATATATATTATGAATAAAGGGAACGAAATAAACAAATAAATAAGCCAAGCATGGAGGCTGAGGACTGAGAATGGGTTTGCATCGCTGATACGTGGTAAGAGGGTGAAATTAAATATGGTTCTGGCCGTCAGATGCATTTAATAAGTGTCAATTAATAGCTGTCGCGATATACAGGGAGGATCTCCAGCTGACAAAATGAATGGCAAGGATTAAAGAGATTGTCGAATGGAAATATATTGGTTAAAAAATAAATTGAAGGATTCTAAAATATTTGAAGGCTTTATAATAATAATAAAGATAAGCATATTTATGATATTGGATAAGAGAAGGGCAGCCCGCTATTAGATTTTGAGCATAATTATTTTACTTGATTTTAGAATTAAGTTAATAGTTAATTTGCTTTAAATTTGCAGAATATTTTTTTTTTAAATTAAAATATAAATAAAAGAAAATAAAAATATATTTTGACATTGGAAGTTTCAAGCATTTGTATTTATTACATTTATATTTTGATTTCTAATAAGTTTGCTTTTTGATAATTGATATATGCTAGAAGATTCACGGTGATTGAGTAAAGATTAGAAGAGCAAGAGAGAGAGCTAAGAGAAGGTATATCCATAATCTAGCAATAGTTCTTGGCAACAGCAGACTGCAAGTGCTATAGTCGATTACTGCGGAGGTAACGATCTATCGTGAGTGTTGTAGACGGTGGCTGTAGCGCTAGCTATCGTAGAAGTTATCGTTGATAATCATGACAATTAGCCAGGTGAGTCATAAATGGTTGTTTTAGGAGTGACGGTTGGCCATAAAGGTTATAGTAGGGAGTTCTAGGACTTGTCGATCATATAGGCCATATGGGCAATAATGGTAAGTCGCGATGAAATGTGGGGTTGCATGCTTTGTGGATCACGTTGGTCGTAGTTGGTTACATACGTCGTAATGATGAGAAGTAAGGATGTCTGTAGGCCACAAGGACCGGAGTCGATATCTGCATGAGATATGGACCACGTAGATCGTAGTTGATCACTAGGTCGTAGTGGTGATTGTAATGACGTCTATAAGCCTTGAAGGCCAGAGTCAGGAGTTTCATGAGCTATGTGAGATGCGTCATTACCAAATCTTCGAGATGCACTGTTGCACCGTCTTTGGGGTGCGTTGTTACACAATTTTCGAGGTGTGTTGTTGTTGGGGTTAGCCCGGTGTTTGGAATGATGTTTTGATTCACAGCTTGCTTCGTGACTTTGCAATGTTAGTTTTTGCTTCGCACGGTGCTTCGTTGCAAGGAGTGGGAGGTGGTCGATGGTAATTAGAGGCGGCCGATGGTAATCGGCGGCGGTTGGCGAGTGGTGGTTAACAATGATTGGTTGTGGTCGGCAGTTGTAAGAGTAGAAGACAACTTCAGTTTTTGTTGATCTCGTATCCATATTATTTATTTTGTTGATCTAGTATTCTTCGCCATGAGGTTTGTGTTGTAAGATGAAAATTTGTTGATCTCGTATCTATAATATTTATTTTTAAAAATATTATAAATATTTGAAAATAATTTTGAATATTTTTAAAAATAATTTGATATACTTTTTTTTAAAAAAAGAAAATAAAGACAGTACAGAATATACACTAATTAATTTAAAAAAAAAAAGGATCCCAAAGAGTCACTTTTCTATTAAATTGTTGAACTGAGCGATTGGCTCATAATAGAACTAGCAGCTTAGGAATAAGAGAAATGAAATAGCATTGAAAGGCCTCCATTGGTCGTGAGTTCTGAAAAATGATTTCTCACAAGATTTCATTTTGAACCAATCAACACTTAAAGAATTTGAACAACACATTTGAATATCAACATCAATAGCATTCTGAATGAAAGACAGCATAAGTTCGGCAGGAATGATCTTGAATGCCTACCGTTTTGTCATGCAAGACTTTAATCGAATGGAGTCAGTCTAGCATGACAAAATCTCAATCAATTGGCTAAGATAGCTTATTTTCATCTAGTTAATTTAGTGATCTTTAATGTTAAGGACTGACATTGCTTCAAAGTCAATTTGCCATTGAAAAGTGGCGTAGAAGAGCAGGGATTGAAGGCCAAGGCAAACTTCACAGGAAAAAACAAACAAGTCCTCCTCAACCAATGACTGCAACATCATAACAAAATAACAAAACGATATAAGATATGATGTTCTCCATAGGCTTCCTCATACTGCCATTCTGCTACAACACAATCCGAATTTTTATTGAGAAAACAAAGAACTACAAAGCTAAAGCGCTGCAATTTTGTTAAGCAAATATATTAAAACAGATTGTGAAAAAAGGGAAGTCTTGTGATTCTTGCATGAGTCTTCTCAGCCTTCATAAAGACTCCATTGTAAGATAATTTTTCTTTTTCAGAAAGTAATTTCTTACAGAACAATGCTTTTAAGAGTGACTTTCTGTCTCTCCAGTCCCTTGCTTGTTTGTATTTAAATCTTCCCAAACTTGTATGTTCAGTTATCTCTAAGTATTCTCAACTCTGCCTGCTATAGTTTTTTCAACCCCTGAACCTTAAATTAAAGATATGAGTGTTAGCTATGTATATATTAATTGTATGAATAATGAACATTAAGTTTGAGATATGAAATTTTATAATTTGAAAGATATGCCAAATTTTATGGTTTTAATTGCTGTAAAAAGAGAGCTTATCCGTGAATTAAATGCTGCACTTCTTATATTGTCTCAGTTTTTTGTTTATTAAAGTATGCACAGTATATATTATCATAGAAGTGTAGCTCCTCACATCCCATATCTATCAAGTATCCACATCTACCATGAATCTGCCAAGCCCACCATATTGGAACCTAAACTATCATTCAAGCTGCGAGCATTAATTATCATATGTTTCTCAAATGCTTGTTATGATTGTTCATCCACCATTTCATGCAACAATTGATATGTTAGACTTAATTGAAGTCTAATTTGAAGAGAATATGCATTGCCAAATTTTCAATTTTTTACTCAGCTCAACTCTTTTATCATTCAATATTATTCCTACTCTATTCTTATTGTTTACTCAAATAAAATTTTCTCCTTCTTTTTCTTAAGCTTCTCACTTCCTTTGTGATGTTTCATTGTTTTTGTGTTGTTAAACCGTCAAACTGCAGAGAAGATGCAAATATAACGTTGCACTTTCTGTAGCACATTTTCATGAAAAATAAAAATAGTTAAATTGTGATGTTGAATCTTAAATTGTCTTTTGTGGAAATATATTGTGAGTGTTAAAGCTGGGAGGAGGATGAGAGAGAGTAAAAGTAATTGAGAAAGTCTCTATAGCTGGGAGAGGTCCCTTTATTCGTCCTTTTGCCTCTATTTATAGTGGCGTATTTGTACAATTACAAAAATGAGGGAACGGTAATGGAAACCGTTCTTAATGCCATTTAACTATGATGATTTGTTATCAAATCTATATTACAATTTGAATTCAAACATAGCGGTAACCTACTGGTTGACATGCTCGACTTCGGTCAACCAAGGCGACCGACTGAGTGACGATCGTGCGTGCTGAAGTAAAAGGCTGGTCGGTCGATATATTGCGGTCAAGTGCCCTAGTGAAGAATTTAGGCAGTTCAGATTATAGGCGCGGTCCGCCAACTGAATCCCTCATCATAATGTGTCGGATGGCTCCGACTAAGCTGTCGGTCGTTGGATAGTCGACTTGAATCATATTCTTGTAACATGATGTCCGGCTAACATTCTAACCCGCTCAATTGCTTTGACAATCTTGTCGATGGTTTGGGTGTATACATATGAGTTCCCCCAGTTTTCCTGTTCCTTGACAGTGATAGTGACGATAAAGACATTACATGTACTAATAGTTAGTGGCACTAAAATCAAGAAAATTATTTTCGGTGACTAGCTTCCCATCTAGATTTTGTGCACAACACACTCTATAAATAGAGTCGTGGACTTGGCATGGCGTCCAATGTCGTGATTTTCTCCTAGACAACTGAGTTGCGCCATGGCTGATAATTCAAATTGGATCATTGTGGACCCTAAAATTCTAGCCAAACGGGCTATTAGGCCTCAAAGCCTGCAAAAAAAGAAAAGATTAAGAGGGAGAGGTGGCCGGATTTCGAAGCTGTGTTGGCGGATGATGTCGATTCATCTAGGGATCCTAGGTCAGAAGCCGAAAGTCCCTCGTAAGGATGTCACGGTCCTTGAGCCTGGTCTGAATGTAAGCACTACGCGTCAGTAGGCTCTATTTATTGAAGGTGTCGAGGAGAGTGGAAGGGAGTAGGATGAAGCAAGGATCATCATCCTTTCTTAACCACTACTGCAGGAAGGCGGCGACACCTCAGCGCAAGAGGGAGAAAAGCCCTTTCTTCAGTGGACACATTTTATGGGTATGTGAGACCTTCTTTGGTCCATTGACAGTTCTAAAATTTTTTTTTTTTCATAATTCCAATACAAATGAATCGGTCGGGACGGAGGATCATTAGGATGGTGGGTGGTTGAAGGATGCTGCGAAGTACATCCTAACTATGATGGCCAATTTGCAGGATGAATATGCAGGGCTTCTGTCAGTCATTACCTCGAAGGGGCAGCAGTCGTTTGACCCTTTGCCCGTTACCAACTTTAAACAAGGGTGGATAGACTAACAACAACCTTCCCCTGGAGCCATGGAGCATCGAGCAGAACAGACCGGGCCCTTGGCATTGTTGGTTGACTCTTCGGAGGTAGCGGCTAGAGAAGTGGCTACAAACCTATTGTAGAAGCCATCATCACCCTTGGCTTCCATAGACTTTAAGGTGACGAACCTGAGGTGGAGGTTGCCTCATCGCGGAGCAAATTGGTCGAGGCATTGCGTGAGCATAGAGCGCTTCTTAAGTCGATTGAGTTGGGCAAGTTCTTTCACAAGGTTGATCAGCTAGATCAAATTAAGTTAAACGAACAAATGGTCTTCCAAAGGTTGACTCAAAAGGGGTATGTCCCGATTGAAGCCTTAGAGAGCTCATTCATAAAGCACTTTGTTCTAGATCTATAATAATGTTTTTTAAAATAAAACAATGCTTAAATTAATTCGAAAAGATATTTTATGTGACACTTATCATTATGTGACACCTCATTTTGAGTGCTCGCCTTATAAATGAGGAAAGAGATCACTTCTTTTTTACTTTACATCTTTTGGTCTCTCACTCTCCGTGCTCTCGATCTTTCTTTGCCTTTCATTTGCCGATCTCTTCTTATTTCCCGAGATGGATCCAAAATATTCCCCTACCCTCTTTGTCTTTGTCAAGGATGTTGATCCTTCATTTCTAAAGGAGAACGAGGTAAATAAGTTACAGAGAAGGTACATTCTTCATAACAGTGTCGCTCTTTGGAAGTTGCAAGGTTTGATGCAAACCACAGATCTTTGGATAAGGATCTAGTCTTTTATCGAGACCAGTTCAAATATGGCCTTCAGTTACCTCTGAGTGACGAGCTTCTAAGTGTCATTAATACAAATGAGATTTTTCTAACACAAGTATTGTCGAGTTCCATAGCCTCAATAATGACATTCATTCTCTTTTGTCAGTTGGAGAATATTGCATGGAAGATCGACCTTTTTAAGCATTTTTTACGTTTAAAGTCGGTCGAAGGACTTAACCATGTTTTTAGCGAGGAAGGAGCTCCATTTGCTGCAAGTGGAGAATAAAATAAAGAACTGGAAGAAGAAGTTATTGGTCGGTTCTTATTCAGGCACCGAGGGGATTCAAACCGAGCCGGTAGAGCATATGGTTCACAAGCTGAAGTCTATTCCGAAGAGTATGAATGTCGCCAGGGGGATGCTAACTTCCATAATCTCTCGGTCCCACAGTACACCACTGAGATGACGGTTACCCATATGCTAACCCATATGATGACTGAGGAGCAGTGATGTCTCTCAAATATCGAACTGGCAGTCTGAACAGAGATGACGGAGAAAAGGTGGCCATCAAACACTGGCAACAGAAGCATCCCTCTGGATCACGTAATCCTGTAGGACACAAGGACCCGCTTTCTTACTGCATGGCCTCGAAACACCTTGTCTTTATTTCTGATCATAGTATCATTATTCAAGATAAGGTGGTCGATAAGTCCACTGCTATTGCTCGAAAAAGTGCTTCTCATTTTGTTTATGCAGGGGAAGGTGATAAGGGAACACTCATTTTATAACTCAAATATATATAACATATAGATACATACATAGATATATACATAGATATATAGATATATATATATACATGTATATATATATATATATACATGTATATATATATATATATATATATATGTATATATNTAAACGTCTTTCCGAAGCAGGCGACGGGATTTCAATTCCGATGACCGACAGCTTCTTACGGGCAAACCCCACACAAAAAAAATAGTGCCGACAGCTTCTGGCGACTCCGCTGGGGAATGCTTCTCTCTCCATTTAAATAATAGTGCCGACACTACTGCACTTAGTAACAGACCTTCTGGAATTCTTCAGAGTACGGTGGAAGTTAACCCAAACGATCAAAATAAGAAGCAAATTAAAGTTATTCAATTACGAAGTGGAAAAGAAGTTGAAAACAAGATCCAAAGAGAAACTGAAGTTGATGAAAAGAATGAAGAAATGGAAAGTGACCAAAATGAAAATGAACAAACACAAGGTCCTTCAGAAAAATCATTACTTCAATTTCCTCAAAGACTGAAGCAGAAGAATAAAGATAAACAATTTACAAAATTTTTGGAAATCCTTAAATTAGTTTTGTTGAAGCTTTGGAACAAATGCCAAGTTATGTGAAATTTATGAAGGATGTACAAAAGAATAAAGATAAACAATTTACAAAATTTTTGGAAATCCTTAAGAAGTTAACGATAAATATCAAAGCTTTGGAACAAATGCCAAGTTATGTAAAATTTATGAAGGATATACTAAACAAGAAAAAGAAGTTTACAGATCATGAGACCGTTACACTCAATGAAGAGTGTAATGCTACTATTCAGAAAAAGCATCCTGAAAAATTAAAAGTTCCTAGTAGTTTTACTATACCTTTTGTTATCGGTGAAAAGGTTTTTTTGAAAAGCTTTTTATTATTTAAGAGTGAGTATCAATCTTATGCCTTTATTGATCTTTAAAAGTTTAGAATTGGGAGAGATTTCCACTACTAATGTAACTCTTCAGTTAGCTGATCGATCAATAACTTATCCAAAAGGAGTTATAGAGGATGTAGTAGTAAAAGTGGATAAAATTATTTTCCTTGTAGACTTTATAATATTGGATATGGAGGCAGATAAAGAAATTCTAATTGTTTTGGGGAGACCATTTCTTGCAACAGGGAGAGCTGTGATAGATGTGCAAAAAGAAGAATTAATGATGAGAGTGATGATCAAGAAGTAACATTTAATATTACAAAAGCTATGAAATATCCAGCAACATAAAAAGATAATGAATGTTTTAGGATGGATGTAACTGATTATCTGAGTAATGAACGATTTAAGAATGAGTGTGAAGATAAATTAAAGCAAGAAGAATTTTTTTAAAATAAGGATGAAATAAAAGAAGAAGATTTGGATTATATTCAAGGTAAATTTGAAAATTTAGACTTGCTGGAAAACAATAATAAAAATCTTATTCCTTCAAGTATTAAACCACCTGAACTTGAAAATATTAGCTGCCCATTTAAAATGTGTTTTTAGGAGATTCATCTACATTGCCTGTTATTGTATCTTCTGAATTAATGGAAATTCAAGAACAAAAATTAATAGAGATGTTGAAAAGATATAAAAAGGCTTTTGGATGGACTTCAACAGATATTAAAGGAATTAGTCCTTCTATTTGTATGCATAGAATTATATTAGATGAACAATATAAACCTAAAGCTGATCCTCAGAGGAGTTTAAACCCAATAATGAAAAAAGTTGTTAAAAAGAAATTTTAAAATGGCTAGATGCTGAAATTATATATCCTATTTCAGACAGTGCTTGGGTAAGTCCAATTCACTGTGTTCCGAAGAAAGGATGAGTGACCGTTGAAGAAAATGAAAAAAATAAAATAATGCCAATAAGACAAGTTACTGGTTGGCAAATTTGTATTGACTATAGAAAATTAAACATGGTCACCAGAAAAGATCACTTTCCTTTACCTTTTCTAGACCAAATGTTGGATAGATTGGAAGGGAACAAATATTATTGCTTATTAGATGGATATACCGGTTATCACCAAATTCCAACTACTCTAGAGGATCAACAGAAGACAACATTTACAAGCCCATATGGAACATTTGCTCCTCGTAGAATGCCTTTTGGACAATGCAATGCACCTGCAACATTTCAAAGATTTATGATGTCAATTTTTAGCAATTTTATTTAACATGGAATGGAAGTGTTTATTGATGATTTTTTGGTATTTTTAAATTCATTTGAATTATGTTTAAATACTTTAGAAAAAGTTTTGGAAGTAAGTAAAAAAATCAACCTAATACTAAATTGGGAAAAATGTCAATTTATGGTTACAGAAGAAATTGTACTTGGGCATAAAATTTCTGAAACTAGCATGGAAGTAGATCCTGCAAAAATTCAAGTTATTAAAAAATTACCACCTCGTACTAATGTTAAAGGGGTAAGAAGCTTTCTAAGACATGCTGGTTTCTGTAGGCGTTACATAAAATTTTTTTTGAAAATAACAAAGCCATTTTGCCAACTATTAGAAAAAGATACAAAATTTGATTTTAATGAGGAATGCATAAAAACATTTGAACTATTGAAAGAAAAATTAGTCACTACACCTATAATAGTTCCACCTGATTGAGAGAAACCATTTGAAATAATGTGCGATGTTAGTGATTATGTTATTGGAGTTATGTTAGGACAAAGACACAATAAAGTTTTTAAAGTAATATATTATGCTAGTAAAACTCTAAATGATGCTCAAATTGAACTACACTAATTCTGAAAGAGAGTTACTCAATATTTTTTATGCCTTTGATAAACTTAAATTTAGACCTTACTTAATTGGAACTAAATTTATAATACATACAGATCATTCTACTATTAAATACTTGATGCAAAAGAAGGATGATAAACCAAAATTAATTAGATGGATACTTCTATTGCAAGAGTTCGATTTTACCGTAGTTGATAAAAAGGGAAATGGTAGTCTAATAGCTGATCTATTGTCTAGACTAAAAAGAGAAATATTAATAATTTTACAAATGAAATTTTAGAAAATTTCCCCGATGAAAAATTATATAGTATTGATGAAACGAATGTACAGTGGTATGCCGATATAGTAAATTATATTGAAAGTATTATTCTACCACCTAATATCAAAAATCCACAATTATAGAAATTTATATATGATTTAAAATTCTATTTTTGGGATGACCCATATTTATATAAACAATGTAAAGATCTATTATTAGGAGGTGTGTGCCTGATGAGAAAACTCAACAGATAATTGAAAGATGCCGTTATTATGAATTTGGAGAAGATTTTGGAATGAATAGAACTGTATATAAAATTTTGCAAGCTGGATTTTATTAGCCTACTCTTTTTAGAGATATTAATGAATATATTAAAACATGCAATCGATGTCAACGAGTAGAAAATATTTCTAGAAGAAATGAAATGCCTCAAAATTACACATTAGATGTTGAAATTTTTGATGTGTGGGGATTAGATTTTATGGGACCATTTATGCCTTCATTTTGGAACTTATATACATTACTTGTTGTTGATTATATGTCCAAATGGATTGAAGCTATTGATATGCCTAGATGTGATGCTCAGAGTGTTTATAAATTTTTAATTAAAAATATTTTTACAAGATATTGAATGTCGAGAGTAATTATTACAGATGGTGGATCTCATTTTAGGAATAAAAGAATTAAAAAGTTAATTAAGAAATATGATATTATGCATAGATTCTCTACTACTTATCATCCTTAGACTAGCGATCTAGCAGAGATATCAAATCGTGAAATTAAATGAATATTAGGAAAAATTGTAACTCCTTATAAATTGGATTGGTCTGCTAATTAGATACTGCATTATGAGCATTCATAACTGCTTATAAGACTCCTATAGGAATGTCCCCATATAAACTTTTTTTGGAAAAAAACATGTCATTTACTAGTAGAATTGGAGCATAAAGCATTTTGGGCTATTAAGGAATTTAATTTTAATTTAAAAGATGCTGGTGAGAATGTTTTGCAACTCAATGAACTTGAGGAGATTAGAAATGAAGCATATGATAATGCGAAAATCTAATTTATTACAACTCAATGAACTTGAGGAGATCAGAAATGAAGCATATGATAATGCAAAAATCTTAGCTCAATGAACTTAAGGAGATTAGAAATGAAGCATATAATAATGCAAAAATCTATAAAGAGTGCTATTAAGGAATTTAATTTTAATCTAAAAGATGCTGGTGAGAAAAGATTATTGCAACTCAAAAACTTGAGGTGATTAGAAATGTAGCATATGATAATGCAAAATCTATAAAGATAAAATGAAAATATGTCACGATAGGAAGATTATTCAAAAGAAGTTTGAACCTTGACAAGAAGTTTTATTATCTAATATAAGATTGAGATTATTTCTAGGAAAACTAAAATGCAGATGGTTATGACCATTTAAAGTGTTTAAAGTCTATCATTAACAGTTATTAAAGATCCTGACACAGGAAAGATATTTATAGTTAATGGGTATCAATTAAAACATTATTATTAAGGTAACATACCATAATTTAAAGAAGTTTTAAAGTTAAGTCAACCCAACTAAATAAATGGTTTGTCGGGCTGACGACNTCCTGATTGAGAGAAACCATTTGAAATAATGTGCGATGTTAGTGATTATGTTATTGGAGTTGTGTTAGGAGAAAGACACAATAAAGTTTTTAAAGTAATATATTATGCTAGTAAAACTCTTAATGATGCTCAAATTAACTACACTATTTCTGAAAGAGAGTTACTCACTATTATTTATGCCTTTGATAAACTTAAATTTAGACCTTACTTAATTGGAACTAAATTTATAGTGCATACAGATCATTCTACTATTAAATACTTGATGCAAAAGAAGGATGATAAACTAAAATTAATTAGATGGATACTTCTATTGCAAGAGTTTGATTTTACCGTAGTTGATAGAAAGGGAAGTAGTCTAATAGCTGATCATTTGTCTAGACTAGAAAGAGAAATATTAATAATTTTACAAATGAAATTTTAGAAAATTTCCCTGATGAAATGAATGTACAGTGGTATGCTGATATAGTAAATTATATTGAAAGTATTATTTTACCACCTGATATCAAAAATCCATAATTATAGAAATTTATATATGATTCAAAATTCTATTTTTAGGATGACCCATATTTATATAAACAATGTATAAAATTTATATATGATTCAAAATTCTATTTTTGGGATGAACCATATTTATATAAACAATGTAAAAATCTTAATTATTAGGGGGTGTGTGCCTGATGAGAAAACTCAACAGATAATTGAAAGATGCCATTATTTTGAATTTGGAGGACATTTTGGAATGAATAGAACTGTATATAAAATTTTGCAAGCTGGATTTTATTAGCCTACTCTTTTTAGAGATATTAATGAATATATTAAAACATGCAATCGATGTGAACGAGTAGGAAATATTTCTAGAAGAAATGAAATGCCTCAAAATTACACATTGGATGTTGAAATTTTTGATGTGTGGGGATTAGATTTTATGGGATCATTTATGCCTTCATTTTGGAACTTATATATATTACTTGTTGTTGATTATATGTCCAAATGGATTGAAACTATTGATATGCCTAGATGAGATGCTCGGAGTGTTTCTAAATTTTTAATTAAAAATTATTTTTACAAGATATTGAATGCCGAGAGTAATTATTACAGATGGCGGATCTCATTTTAGGAATAAAAGAATTAAAAAGTTAATTAAGAAATATGATATTATGCATAGATTCTCTACTACTTATCATCCTCAGACTAGCGATCTAGCAGAGATATCAAATCATGAAATTAAATGAATATTAGGAAAAACTGTAACTCCTTATAAATTGAATTGGTCTGCTAGATTAGATACTGCATTATGAGCATTCATAATTGCTTATAAGACTCCTATAGGAATGTCCCCATATAAACTTTTTTTGGAAAAACATGTCATTTACTAGTAGAATTGGAGCATAAAGCATTTTGGGCTATTAAGGAATTTAATTTTAATTTAAAAGATGCTGGTGAGAATGTTTTGCAACTCAATGAACTTGAGGAGATTAGAAATGAAGCATATGATAATGCGAAAATCTAATTTATTACAACTCAATGAACTTGAGGAGATCAGAAATGAAGCATATGATAATGCAAAAATCTTAGCTCAATGAACTTAAGGAGATTAGAAATGAAGCATATAATAATGCAAAAATCTATAAAGAGTGCTATTAAGGAATTTAATTTTAATCTAAAAGATGCTGGTGAGAAAAGATTATTGCAACTCAAAAACTTGAGGTGATTAGAAATGTAGCATATGATAATGCAAAATCTATAAAGAGAAAATGAAAATATGTCATGATAGGAAGATTATTCAAAAGAAGTTTGAACCTCGACAAGAAGTTTTATTATATAATACAAGATTGAGATTATTTCTAGGAAAACTAAAATGCAGATGGTTAGGACCATTTAAAGTGTTTAAAGTCTATCATTGTGGAACTATTGTTATTAAAGATCCTGACACGGGAAAGATATTTATAGTTAATGGGCATCAATTGAAACATTATTATTAAGGGCACATACCATAATTTAAAGAAGTTTTAAAGTTAAGTCAACCCAACTAAATAAATGGTTTGTCGGGCTGACGACGTTAAAATAAGCGATTTGTGGGAGGCAACCCATATATAAATATATATATATCTTTGTATTACTATTTTGTTCTAAAAGTTTTTATAGATTAGTAGATAATAATCCTACACAATTTTATATATTATAAATTAAGATAAATATTGATATTAGAGGAAAATTTGGAATCGAATTGAACAGAAAAATGAAAAGACGTAATTTTGGCCTCTAGCGCTAACGTCAGCGCCCATAGACAGACCAAAGTGCCGACGACGCTGATAGTAGTTTGACAATTTAGGACAAATTTGGGCGGACTTTGACGGAATTTCGTTCTTTAATAACCGTTGGGAGGTGTTTTTAAAGTCCTAAAAACTACCTTGTATGATCAGAAACTTCCTATTTTAAAATTGCATGGCTTGAAATTCCAATAATACTTCAAGGTATGGAGTTTTCAATATAAGAAAGTTTATCAGTTTTGACGTGCAAAGATTATACGTTAAAGTTATTACAAAGAAGAGGCTTATCAAGGAATGAGACTTTGTCAATCATGGCTTGATTAATCCAAGTTCTTCGAATAATAAAATCATTATACAAAGACGATGAGAAGTTTTGTGTTACACTACCGATGCAGTTGTTGTACCAGTAGTGAAGGAATTCGATGCCAGCTTACATGCAATTATCTAAGGAGTTGTCTTCGTACGAGGTAAGGCTGTACCATTTACTCCTGTGCGAATCAATGAATTGTATATGATAGAAAGTGTTCCAATCTGTCATTATATAAATTTTATCCCTACCAGAGATTTGATGTAAGATGTCTATAATTTTCTGATGCATGAAAGTGATATTTAGGAAGTGCAAGATGAGGGATATGTTACTTTCTCTGCTTCATCACTTAATCCAATATCGAAGCAGTGACATTTCTTCATTTCTACAAAATTACTCTCTACCATGAAGATTAGTAGTGTCACCAAAGAAAGTGCAATTTTGAACTATTGTATTCAAATGGAAAAACCCATTGATGTAAATCTATCATTTTTAAATCTGTTATGGGTATGTTATGAATGGGCCAATTTATGGATTTTGGCATTCTTCCACATTTTTTCTACTTGCAGTCAATCTCAGGTTCCATATGAAAGTTGGGAAAAAGTTTTATTATGTTGGGAGCCCATGATTACTATTGATGATAATTATGTTGGGAATGGGAATGAAGCATTAGATACTATCTTAGATCATTCATCACATGCTTCAACTCCATTGATGCCACCAACAATTGGAAGTTCACTTACTGTGGAAAAGAAATTGAAAAAAATTGAAAGAGAACTTTAGAGTATTAAGAATTCAAAAAGAGATCTTAAGTACCTTTTTTATCACCTAGATTGGAGGAAGAAAGATAATTTTGATCATAATTGAACATTTGAAGCAACATTAGTGCCGATGTTTAAAGACAAAGGATGGATCAAAGAGAATTTGACTGATCAATTCCCGTACCGACCCTTCTACAATCTGTACGTTCATTACCTGTCTGTGAGAGATATTAGAGGAGGAGAAAGCATTGAAGATGAAGGAGAATAATTGAAGAATTTGGACTCACTACTAGTTTAAAATACTTACTTACTTAATGTGATTGTGTGGATTTGATTTAGTTTGCTTACTTTAGAATTCTGAACTTTGATTATGTGTATAGTTTTCTATCAGTGTTTAGTGTTGTAGCTTGATTTTGACACTGATTTATATATTAGTTTGCTTAATATGTGTGAAAGTATGATTAGAAAAATCTATTTGTAAAAGTGTATTTTCATATATAAAAGTTAGTTTGGTGTTATTTGTGATAATGTTTGTTTGTGAGTTATTGTTAATTAAAATTTATGTTTAAGAAAATGCTAAAAAGACTTTTGAGAAAATTGAAAGAAATTGAAAATTGAAAAAATAAAAAAATGGAGCCGACGGCGCTAGCATGGGCGCCGACAGCGCCCTCTACCCGGGGACAGCCTTTAACCCTTTAAAATTCACCATTTTCATTGTAAACTGCCATTTTTACCCTTGAGTCACCTTCAACTATCAGTTTTTTCACCTAAGACTTGCATTTGCTTGGATTTGAGGTGATTTTAAGGTAAAGGAACTTTGGATTTCATCTTCTCTAGGTAAGAGCTACAGTTTGAATTAGAAAATTTTTAATTTTCTCCAAGAATTTATCTCACATTGTCAAGATTCAAAAATTTTGGAATTTTTTAAGAGTTTTTGAAAAAATCCTTTGGTGAGAAACTCTTACTTAGTAGATTTAAGTTTAAAGCATTTTACCTTGTGATTTTCAGAACTTTTTGAATTTATTCAGATTTTTATCGAATTTTCTTAGATTTCCCATGGCACTAAGAACAAGCAAAAGAAAAAGAAAAGTAGACTATGATGAACAAAAATTTCTTAGATTCAGGGCTAATGCTTGATTCAATAGTTTACTTGAGCATAAAAAAGTAATTCCGGATTGTGGTTTTAAAAATTTGGGAGGAGAAGTCGAGCAATTAATCAATGCTCGGCAGTGTGAAAATTTATGTTATTTTACTGCTGATGTGATTATTGGTGTAGTGATGGAATTCTATGCCAACATTATGGTAGCTTCTGATGATGTTGTTTTTTTCGTGGAAAAATGGTAGAGTTTTCCTAAAAAAAATTAATGAGTTTTATCAGTTGGAAGATGTTTACAGTTGCAGATATAAATCATTTTCTGCTACGAATGAGACATTAGATGAGGTAAGAGGGGCCTGGAAAATAAAAAATGATGTTAAGGTAACTTTCTTCTTTCTATGCTTAATGTAGTATCTAAGGCCTGTCACTACTTTATTTCCGGAGAAATCATTCTGACAAATCATCATAATGAGGTGACCAAGGATAGAGCCATCCTGAACTTTTGTATTCAACATGTTATGGAGATAAATGTAGGCTTTTTTATTTATATGAAAGCTTGATCTATTTTTCTGGAAGAGACCACTGGTGGTTTGGCACACCTTGCACTTATTTTTACACTATGCGAACAGGTAGGAGTTGATTTTAGACCTGAGGAAGCAAGTATTGAGCTTCTTAAACCTATGGGTCTGCCAATATAAAGACATATGACTCTCATGTTGATTGTAGATCTGGAAGTAAGACCAGAGATATTCCTTCTACTTCGAGGACCCCTACTTATAGTGACCCTAATAATCGAGAAATTTTAGACCAGATGATGATCCAGCAAAGAGATATCTTAAAAATGGATCATAGATTGCAAAACATGAATGACAGAAATTCTCACACTGATGATTTGATACGAAAAAAGTTTGAATATGATGATGCCTATGATGATGCGTTGGTGTGATACATGAAGGGTGATCATTTAGTTTTGTTTCCTACTCACCTTGTTTTTACTCCATATCAGCGACATAATTTGAATTTGGAAGAAGAAGAAGATGATGATGATTGGTGATCTTTCTTTTAGTGTATGTTTGATTGTAATTTTTTATTATGCTGTCTGTTTTTGTTAGATTGTTGAGACTGTTTGTTAGATTGTGAGACTTTGTTTTGTTGTTATGTTGAGTTGTGAATTGTGGTTTGTAAAACTATTTGTTATTTGAAATTCAGTTTAGTTTTGTTGTTAATTTAGTACTCTATTAAATGTATTGTAATTAACTCTTTCTCAGCAGATTTTATATGTATTATGTGCATAATAATATTTTAAGTCTTGTAGCTTCTTATATTAGCACCTGTAGTATTTTAGAATTAAGTTTCCTAATAAGAACGTTCAATAGGTATGTCTTTTCTTTATGTTTTTAATGTTTTGTTTCACCTTTTATTTTTCAATTCTTAATGCTAAATCTTTTAAAAATTTAAGTTTCGGGGGGAAAGAAATTTTTTTTAAAAAAAGAAAGAAACTTGATTTTATTTGTCCTCACTTAGCTATATTTTCAAAAATTTTAAATTTAACATGACCTTTGGTATTAAGGGTTAACTTTGTATAACTATAATTATATTTCTAAATATATTGTAAAATGAAGTAAAAATTTTTTCAATAATAAAGGTTAATTTTGGAGATTAAGATTTTTGGTGTAAGAGAAAATAACTATGTTTTTCTATTTTAAGTAAAGATATTTGTATTTTTGAAATATTAAAAANTTTATTATGTTGTTTGTTTTTGTTAGATTGTTGAGACTGTTTGTTAGATTGTGAGATTTTATTTTGTTGTTATGTTGAGTTGTGAACTGTGGTTTGTAAAACTATTTGTTATTTGAAATTCAGTTTAGTTCTGTTGTTAAATTAGTACTCTATTAATTGTATTGTAATTAACTCTTTCTCAACATATTTTATATGTATTATGTGCATATTAATATTTTAAGTCTTGTAGCTTCTTATATTAGCACCTGTAGTATTTCAGAATTAAGTTTCCTAATAAGAACCTTCAATAGGTATGTCTTTTCTCTATGTATTTAATGTTTTGTTTCACCCTTTATTTTTCATTTCTTAATGCTAAATCTTTTAAAAATTTAAGTTTCGGGGGGAAAGAAATTTTTTTAAAAAAAAGAAAGAAACTTAATTTTATTTGTCCTCACTTAGCTATATTTTCAAAAATTTTAAATTTAACAAGACTATTGATATTAGGGGTTAACTTTAGATAACTATAATTATATTTCTAAATATATTGTAAAATGAAGTAAAAAATTTTTTCAATAATAAAGGTTAATTTTGGAGATTAAGAGATTTGGTGTAAGAGAAAATAACTATGTTTTTCTATTTTAAGTAAAGATATTTGTATTTTTGAAATATTAAAAATCTTAAAGGTTCATGTAAGAAGAAAGGAATTAAACTTTATGAAATCTTTAAGCTAGTATAAATTTGTTAAGTGAAGAAATGTGAAAAGTTTTACTTTAAGAAGAGGATAGTGAAGTTCAAAATCATTAAAGACTATCCAGATATAGTAATCATCACACATAAAAAAAAAGGAAAGGAAAAAAAAAGAGAAAAGAAAAAGAAAAGAAAAGAAAAGAAAAAGAAAAGAAAATATGCGGGGAGAAGTTTGAGGAGATGCCTAATTAAAAATTGGCTTCACTTGAAACAACATAAGGAAGAAGATTTGACTACATTTTCTAAACTTTTATTTGAGTATTAGCACATTTACCACTAAAGTTTTATGAAGTTCTTTTTCATATGAATACTTTA
Source organism: Phalaenopsis hybrid cultivar (assembly GCA_002079205.1). Lineage (NCBI taxonomy): Eukaryota > Viridiplantae > Streptophyta > Magnoliopsida > Asparagales > Orchidaceae > Phalaenopsis > Phalaenopsis hybrid cultivar. Next base: position 36,446 of record JXCR01053390.1, read on the forward strand.
AGTGGCTTTAATATGACAATTTGCAATTTTTCTTGAAAAGAATAGAAAATCAGAAATCTTGGACTTGATTGCTGGATATTCTTACACCTTTAATATTAACTGGAGTTATTTTAAATTTTTCTTAAGTTATGCTATTTTATTNGAAAGGAAAAAAAAAGAGAAAAGAAAAAGAAAGGAAAAAAAAAGAAAAAGAAAAGAAAAGATGTGGGGAGAAGTTTGAGGAGATGCCTAATTAAAACTTGGCTTCACTTGGAACAACTTAAGGAAGAAGATTTGGCTATATTTTCTAAACTTTTATTTGAGTATTAGCACATTTACCACTAAAGTTTAATGAAGTTCTTTTCATATGAATACTTTAAGTGGCTTTAACATGACAATTTGCAATTTTTCTTGAAAAGAATAGAGAATCAGAAATCTTGGACTTTATTGCTGGATATTCTTAAACCTTTAATATTAACTGGAGTTATTTTAATTTTTTCTTAAGTTATGCTATTTTATTTAGTGGACTAAGATATGAAAATATAGAAGTTAAATTCTTTACCATAAGTCATATTTTAATATAGTATAGGAGTTACTTGAGGACAAGTAACATGTAAGTTTAGGATATTTTGATACACCAAAAATATATGTATTTTTAGACCCATATTTTATGCTCATTTTTGGTGATAATGCACTTTAATGGATGGTATTTTTATGTTTTCTTGCAGGTTGTTGATTTTTAGGACTTGAAGCAAAAAAGAAGCAATAAGGATGGAATTTAGAGTCAAAATGGCATTTTTGAAGAAAAGTCACTCCTGTTGACATCTCATCGTCCCAACTTAACCTTCTACACATCACGCATTTTTTCATTTTTCGTTCTACAACCATTTAGAGTCCATTGTTCTTATAATTTAGAATTATTTGGTGAGATTAAGTGTGAATTCTTCTCTAAGAGTGTTGGAGAAAAAGAAAAGTGAGAAATTTCTTCTTCCTACATTTCCTAGAAGAGGCTACAAGGGATTTTCTTTGACAAAGAGATAGATAAGTGTTGTTTGTTTGTTAGTGTTGTATGAACTTTCTTTTATATATGAAATTTGTGTTTTGTTGTATCTTTCTCATGAAGTTTGAGTAGTTTACTTAATCTTTCTCCCTATTGTGAGATATGGTGAAATGAAGAGATAATATGGATGTGCCAATATTAAAATATAAAATAAATTGACTTTATCTTTCTCCCTACTCTAAGATATGGTGAAATGAAGAGATAATATGGATGTGCCAATATTAAAATATAAAATAAATTGTGCTTTTTCAAGTTCGAACTTAATTTACTTTTCGATTTGGCCAATTGAATTGTTAAAATATGTTGTGAAACATATGATCTGGGAAATGAAGTATGAGTTCTAACAATAGAGTGAGAATCACATTTGATTCCATGAAGGAGAATTTTGTTCATGGATTTAAGTGCAAATAAATAGGGAAATATACTTTGTTTGGTGTAGAATTAAAGAATCTTTAGGGTGACAGACTAAAATCCCCAATTCTGTCTTAGTGATTAAAAACTAAAGTGAGAGTTAGCCTTCAGGTGAAGGGAAGTGGGTTCTCTGGAGTGGGAGCTAGTATCGTCCTAGCCTAGCCATGGATTTAGGGACTATACCTGGGATTAGCCAATGATTTTCTATAACACTGTATCAGGGTAGATAATTAAAACTGCTCCTATTTGACACAATATATATTAGAACCATTTATCTCATCTCCTTTTACCAAAACCTAATTGTAGTTGGAAAGATGATTTTTCACATAAGAAATTTTCATCACATAATCATAGTTTAATAGTTTAGTAGTTAATGTTTAAATTATGTATTTCAGTTTTGTTATTAGTTAAATAATTTAGTTCTGATAATATCTCAACATTCAAAATTACTGACAGTAATTTTATTTTGACTTTCTGTGAACTTCCTTGTAAATTTACCATTTCAAATTTAAACCTTTCCCGTGCGATCAATATTTAGGATTTAAATAGAAAGTCCTTAATTACTTGATAATGATAAGTATACTTGCTCCCAACAATAATTGCTTAAATTTCTTATTCATAAAATATTGAATCAAGCTTTTGACACCGTTGCATAGCGGAGTCAACTATATAATTTTTACACAACTATATTATCGGGATCAGTTATTCAAAGAGAGCCATGCCTAAGCAGAAGGTAACCAATGTTTAAGCGCCAAAAGTAGTTATCTGATGATTCATTAAATTTAGATGAATTTTTAAAGAGGGGTTTGAAGTAGCCCTTGGTTAAAATGTTGGAAATAGGCCATGTACACCAAAATTCATTCAATTGGCTTTTGAAAAGAGAAAACTTCTAGAAGATTCGTTGAATGAAGACACATTTTGAAGAGACACCAAGGTACACCTTGAATTTTTATTAAGTAAGACTTCGTTCATCAAAAGAGGGGGCCAATCCACATCCAACAACCATCATCCATCCAAGTAACCACCATCNACTTCGTTCATCAAAAGAGGGGGCCAATCCACATCCAACAACCATCATCCATCCAAGTAACCACCATCGCAGCTGCCGGCTACCTTTATTTTATTTAAAGTTTTAGTTTGTATTATGAGTGAATGTTGACCTCACTTTTGGTTGAGGTCTAATTTTCTATTTAGTAGCCTAGGATCTAGCTATAGTTCTTTTCTGTTGACTATTGTTAGAGAACTAGAAAAGGAACCCTCACCATTATAAATTCTAAAACTTCCTTTGCTCAACTTGAAGTTCCACATGTTGGTCCTAACCTCTAGCACTTAGTAGGTGGGGTCAATATGGNCATTATGAGTGAATGTTGACTATTGTTAGAGAACTAGAAAAGGAACCCTCACCATTATAAATTCTAAACCTTCCTTTGCTCAACTTGAAGGTCCACATGTTGGTCCTAACCTCTAGTACTTAGTAGGTGGGGTTAATATGGGGGAGCTCAAGGGGCATCCCCATAAGATTTCTTGGCCTGCTTGGCCTTAGGGTTGGTCCTAGGTGTTGTTCTAAAGGTAGTTCTCCCACTTACACTCAGTTTCACTCACATCCCACTCACAAATCTAAATCCAAACTTGTTGGCTTTGACCTTTTAACCCTTTGGGAGACTCATGTAGATGGTCCCCTAGACCCACTAGCCTGGGCTAAAGTCTAGCTTAGAAAAGTACATGAAGGACCAAAAGCAGAGGATTCCATTGGTCCATGGCTCAAATAGAATGGTTGGCACCTTACTTTCACCAAAATACAAAACTTAGCCTTTTGCTCCAAATCTACCCAATTTATCAAAACACCCCCAAATCTCAAATTTGACGAAAGTTCCCAATTTTACCTAAATTACCCAAATTTGTTCAAAAATCATCTCAAATCCTTCGAAACTATACAAATTGCCCAAAACTTCCCAAAATTGCCAAAATTTACAAAAATACCCCCAAATTGGCCAAAATTATAAAAATACCCTTGATGGCCCAAACTTTCCCAAAACCCTCAAAATCATTTCAAATGTCTCCAAAATCAATTTGAACCTTTTATTTAAACCCAATTTTATCAATTTAACCAACTTTGACCAAAAGTGCCAAATTTCCCTTAAAGGCCCAATTTCTCAAAATTCACCCCAAATTTCCATCAATTTCATCCCAATTTTCTCAAATTTCANTTGCAAATTTGTTCAAAAATCATCTCAAATCATTCAAAACTATACAAATTGCCCAAAACTTTCCAAAATTGACAAAATTTACAAAAATACCCCCAAATTGGCCAAAATTATAAAAATACCCTTGATGGCCCAAACTTTCCCAAAACCCTCAAAATCATTTCAAATATCTCCAAAATCAATTTGAACCTTTTAATTAAACCCAATTTTATCAATTTAACCAACTTTGACCAAAAGTGCCAAATTGCCCTTAAAGGCCCAATTTCTCAAAATTCACCCCAAATTTCCATCAATTTCATCCCAATTTTCTCAAATTTCAATTCTAAACTCAAATTCATCATGCCTATGATCATTTAAAACCAAATTCAGGCTTAATTGACCCATGCTTTGAGTTCAATTTTGATCCAGACCAAAACCCCCAATTTTGACCATATGATCCAATCTCACCCAATTAAACCCCATAGCCCACTCAATTGCCCCTAACATTACTACTAATCAAATTGAGCTCTCAATTAGGCTTGGTCAAGCTTCAATTTTACTCAATTCCAACCCAAATCTAAAATCCCCAAATTTGCCCAAATTTAGCCATGTGCCCAAATCCCACCAAATTGAATGTGCTAGCCCCAAAAGTGGCACCCAATTTATGTTGAAAACTCTTCATTACATCCCCTAGAACATTTTAAACCCTTTATTTGGACTTATCCGAACTACGGCCTAACCTAAACCCAAGTTTAACCTAACATCGCCAAATTGATCAAATGTCCAAATTCCTTCAAATTAACCCACCAAATTCATTCAAAACCATTCCAATTGTTCTTTAAACCTCTCATGAAGATCACCCTCACAAAATTGATTAATTAATTTGGCTCAATGTCATGGCTAGTCGAACCCAAACCCAACTTTAAGAAAATTTGATCCAAATTGAACCCCTTCACCAAAATTGACTTTGTCTTACCAATGTGACAAAATTAATGTCACCGCAACCACCGTTTGGAACCTATTGACCAACTTAAACCCACTTAAACCACCTAGGTGAGCTATGGACCAATGGTCCCTTAATTTAAGGGATCTTAGACATATTTAGCTTTATTTTGAAAATACTTTGCGATCATCACTTGCCATTGGGAGTAAATTATAATTAACCCTTCCCTGACCTCCCTGAGCTAAGAGGTGACTCAACCTTGGCTAGCCACCACCTCAGCCATTGGAAACAGTCACTCCAAATGAGCCTAAATGGCCAAAATAGAAAATGTGATCTCCCTTACTTGGCTCACTTCAATTGGATGCTTGTGCTTTTCTTCACTCCACCTCAACAAGCCTTAGCACCCACTGCTAAGCCCNCTGGAAACAGTCACTCCAAATGAGCCTAAATTGCCAAAATAGAAAAGGTGATCTCCCTTACTTAGCTCACTTCAATTGGATGCTTGTGCTTTTCTTCACTCCACCTCAACAAGCCTTAGCACCCACTGCTAAGCCCTGAGCTCCACCAAGCAACCATGGCTTTCAATTGACCACTCCATGACCAAATGGGAGGTTAGCAAAATCCTTGGGGAAATTGTGCCCATTTGCTTCCAGAGACTCTCCAAGGACTCCTCAGCTAAATCTCACCACTTTCCCCTCTGCTTCCCACTGTAAGAGCTCAATTTTGAGTTAAAAAATTTTGCTCAAACCATGACATATTTCCACACACTTCCACAGTCCACAAAACTCCAATTAACTATGCCCACACCATCACCAGAGCAAGAGGAATTGATCTCCCATAAAAGCCCCCTCTCAAACAACCTCTAACATAAACTAAACCAACACCTAAAATTGAGCTTAGTCAAAATCATATCTAGAAAATTCACTAGCACGTAGGAATTCATTTGGAGGTTCGTTGGACCCAATCGAAGCTACCACAACCATCTATATGAGGCCTCACCTCTCAGACAAAGGTATTGAACCTCAACCCTAATCCGAGCCTATTTTGATTCTCCATACGAGTTTACTATATTTCATGCCGTATATATCGTATAGATATACTCATCTTAAGTAGATGACGGTATAGAAACAAACCCCATGCGATTTTGTTGAATCAAGATGAAGATCTTAAGGTTTTAGTGTGAACGGCTCTTGGGTTAGGTCATTTAGGGACGATGACGGGTAGCCGTCCTATCGCTCGTGTATTGGATGGACAGAGGAGATCAAGCCGGAGGAACCCTTGGAGTGAAAAGGCGGGCCTCATGGCAGCTGAGGTCGATGATGGCATAAAATGGTAAAGAACCACGTGTGAGTTTGGAGCCGCCGCAGGATGAGTTGGCACTGCACGTTTAAATAGAAAAATATGGATTTTTTAGAATTAATTAAATGCTTGAACTTCAAAAATCCATATCTTTATCTAGAAAGAGCAAAAAAATAAAAGAAAAATATCCTCTTACATAGTGAATAAGGGAGAATAATGTGGACTAAAAATAAAAATTAGTTTCTTACTACCTGACTTTCAATGAATTAAATACTCTCTGNATCTAGAAAGAGCATAAAAATAAAAGAAAAATATCCTCTTGCACAGTGAACAATGGAGAATAATGTGGACTAAAAATAAAAATTAGTTTCTTACTACCTGACTTTCAATGAATTAAATACTCTCTGGAGTATTTTAATTCATTATGATCAAACATTGCTCATCATGGCTTGAAATTTTAAGGGTTTGTTCCTCATGCTTGAGGCTATGTCCTCTAATTTTTCCAAGGTCAGAGGACATCTCTATGCTTCTAACCCTAATTTTCAAACTAAGATGACTATTTTGGCTTATTTTAGTTATATAAATTAAAAGATCACTTGGCAAATTATGGGAACAATTTTAGTAGGTTTCCTAAGGTCAGGGGAGCTTAGAAAAAATGTCATGATGGCTTGTATAATTTTTTAAATTTCTGTATTTACTTAAGTGTATATATCTTGTAGTAATTTATGTAAATTAAACACTAATAAAAAATTAACAAAATCAATTGCATACTGTGTATAAAAATCCTGTGTACTCACTGTAATAATTAAAAAATTATTTGATTAAGTATGAGCACTATAGTTGATCTTCTAAGAAACCTTGTATTTTTGTACAAAAATAATTATAATAAATTAAATACACTTAAAGAAATTATGAAGAGTGGTATTTTGAGTTCCTTATGATCAGGGGCACTTACAAAAAATAAAAGTTATTTTTGAGAAAATACTTGATTTTTGAGCCTTATTTTGAATTTAAAATAATTGAAAATAATTCAAAAATCACAAAAAATACAAAAATATTTTAAAATGTGCCTATTGGTCTCTTGATGACTTTGGACTTATGAAAATATTTTTTCTAACTTTTCCAAGTTAAAAATAAATTTTAAAACCTTACAATGATTTTTTTTCCTTATTCTTCTCATTAAAATAATTATAATAAAGAAATTAAAAATCATAAAAATACAAAATTTGATTCTCTGAGTCTTCTAAATTCAGAGAAGTTTAATAGGAATATAAAAATAAATATTTCTTATTAAGACATTATTTTCCAATTAATTAAATCATTGAAATTTGTTAATAATTAAATAATAATAATAAAACTTTAATTAAAAAAAAATACTGAAATTTTGTCTAAGTATTTCTCTTGCTTAAGGGGATCTCTAGCAATTTTCTCATGAATAAAAACTTTATTTTGTATAGTTAAGTAAATTCAACTTTGAAAATACAACTTTCTAAATTTAAATATTTATTTAAATAAAATTAAATTACATTTTGAAAATTCACATTTTCTACTCTGTTGTTTTAATTAACCCATGGATAGGACACTCTAAATTCTCAAAGTCATTTGAATTTTGATTAAAGAGTTATGAGGTGAAGAGCCCAAAAGGCAAAGGGGTAACTTTGTATTTTGGTTCCTTAGTCAAATTTTAGGGTTAACAAAGGGAAAATGGGTAATTTTGAACCTAATGAACATGTTTGGATGACTGAAATACAATGGGATTAGAAGGTAGAAACTCAGTTGCCACCTTTTCTATAATATGAACAAAAAATCCTAACTTCCCTAATCATCATGACTTGGAAGTCAATTGAGATCAAATTATTCTTAAGTGATGGGCTTAAGTTAGGAAGATGATTGTTTACTTATCTTAGGCCTAAAATTTGTGATGATGTGATCTTTCAATAAGAACATATGTCACTTAAACCAAAGTTTTAACCTCCATCAATTTCTTTCATTATGATTATTAAATGCTTGGTAGTGACCTAGGCTCGATGTCTAAATTCAATTTATTGGATTTAGAAGATAATATGATTAGTGATTAACATCTTTAAATACTAAAAGCCTGACTTTAATTGTGGGCACCACAATCTTTTATTATTCAAGCCTACCTTAGAGGCACCCACATAACTCTTAAATGAAATATCAATTGATTAATGGACTGTCCTAGCCTTAGGATAAGTAGAACATCAAATTCCTTGAGCAATGGGATAACCTTAGTTTAACCTTAGCTGATTAATAGAACGATGTGATAAGTTCTAAATGAACTAGAAATGTTTCAAGAAATCTTTAAAGTGGTTCAGAGTCATGCTCTGAGAACTTTGAAGTATCTTGAATATTTTGAAGGGCAAATTGAACTTTCTATATTTTGTTCTAAAATCATCCACAAAGATCTTCTGAGACTCAATAAAGTCATAACTTAAGGTTTGGTAGCTACACCTTCATCTACTCCTGCAATTTGAATTCCATGCAAAATTATATACACATTGCCAAAGCTAGCCTTTCAAGTGGAAGGAGCGGAAAAAATTGACAGGTAAGCTTTAAGTTATTGCATCATAATTTACTTTTTTTTATTTGCACCTCTCGTTCTTGCTTGTAAACATTGCATGTTAAACAACGATGCCACCCTGGATGTCAAAACCAAAATAATTAGGATAGCTGAATAACCAAAACTAATATTTAAAAGTTAAACAAGATAAAATTCACCGCCACAACAGTCAAATAGTTTTGGTTATGCCGCTGAAGATTGTTGCACTCCTTAATGGGCTAGCGATGTGGCTCAGGCTCATGCTTCCCTTCCTGAAGCTATTGATTTAGAGGAAGGTCTCCTTAAACAAAAAGCTAATGACACTTTTTTTGCTTACGGGGGCAGAAACACTTCCTTTTTTCATCCCTTTATTAAACATAGACATAATTTGAATACTATCCTGAAGATTAAATCGTCTGATGGTGATATATTTACTGACCCCGATGGTATTGGTAACAGTGCGGTCCAACATTTCACAAACTTATTCCAGTTTCAGGCTTCGATTTTGCCTATTGATGGGGATGTCTTCAATGAGGAAAGAGATTATGTCTCTTCTCTATCTCTGTCTGATGTTCCTACTGAAGATGAAGTCCTTTTTGTGCTTAAGAGTATTAATCCTAATAAGGATCCTGGGCCTGATGGTTTCACATCCGCTTTTTATATTAAATGTTGGAATATCATTAAGAAAGGGGTGATGAATGCCATTCAATGCTACTTTTTAAGGGAAAATCCAGGATAATATTTCACTTCCTCTTTAATTGTGCTTATCCCTAAGGCAATGATAAAATCAATTGGGATAACTTCAACCCCATCTCTCTAACTTCTGTCCTCTTCAAGGTGATTAGTAAGATTATTGTTGCTCGGCTTCAACCTCATTTGTCCAAAATTATCTCCCCGCACCTGTCTGCTTTCGTTCAAGGTAGGGAAATATCAGATAATATCCTCCTTGCTCAAGAAATTATCGAGGATCTTGATAAAAGTGTAGAGGTGGGAATGTGGTGATTAAGCTTGATATCATGAAATCTTTTGATACCATTAACTGGGAATTTATTTTGAGTATTCTTCAGGCCCATGGTTTCTCTATGAACTTTTGTTCTATCATCAAAAGATGGCTTGAAATAATTCATTATAGTGTTCTGGTTAATGGGAAATCCTTTGGTTTTTTCCCCTCCTTCAGAGGTATTAAACAAGGTGATCCTCTCTCACCTACAATTTTCATCCTTACTTTTGATTGTTTCTCTCACCTTATGAATCAAATGCAGCTGTTACACCCTCACACTCAATTTATGCATAAATCTAAGCTTATGGTTAGCCACCTTGCTTATGCTGATGACACTATCTTCTTTTCCAACGCCAACAAGACTGCTTTTAAAAATTTGATGCGAACCTTAAATATCTTTCAAAATACTTTTGGATTAATCTTTAATAAGGCTAAAAGTCAGCTATATTTTAGCAAGTACGTTAGCACCACTCACACCTCCTGGGCTGCTACCTTCACTGGATGTCAAGTGGCCTACCTTCCTCTAAAATATTTTGGAGTCAATCTTTTGCGGGGTAGAAAGAGACAAACTCAGATGGATGATGTTGTTGATAAAACTAAGGCGAGGATTAATGACTGGATAAATACTTTCCTTTCTAATGGGGGTAGACTCACTTTGCTTAAGAGTGTCCTTTACACCATCCCTCTTTATGCTCTTCAAGTTATGCATCTGAAAAAAAGTACTCAAATTTCTTTGGAGAGGACTTTTAATAAATTTCTTTTCTTTGGTAGCACTCAACGTAAGATTTGGACTACGTGGGATAAAGTTCGCAAACCCAACACTGCTGATGGTCTGGGTTTTAGGAACCATAATCATATTACGGAAACCAACATGGGTAAACTTTGGTTCAAATTTTATTCGGGCACTTCTCTCTAGGCTCGTTTTCTTCACCAAAAATATTGTACCCATTCACACCCTGCTAACATTGTTTGGAAGGTTGGGGATAATAAAGTTTGGAAATCATTGCTAAATGTTAGATCTATTCCTCATAATTTTATATTTTGGGATGTTGGAATTGGTAACTTATCCTTCTGGTTTGATCAATGGGGCATGGTAGATCTCTCTACCTTCCCGCATAATTTGCAGGATAACACGTTACTGGTTTCTGACTGTTAGAAAGATGGGGCTTGGGATGTTAATAAGCATAGAAATTTGATTGGCAATAACTCTGATCAGAATCAAAGAATTCCTATAGATGCTACTAAATTGGATAAACCTTTATGGAAATTTACTTCAAATGTGTCCATCACTAAATTCTTATATCAGAAGCTTCAAACTTTTACTCTGCAATGGTGGATTTTTAATCTTTGGAATGCTTTCTTATCTCCGTCTATATTATTCTTTCTCTGGAGATATTACTCATTGCTCTTGCCTTTTGATGATATACTTAAGTTAAAAGGTTTGCGTATGCCTTTGAGATGTTGTCTTCGTAAATGCGATGAGGATATTGCCGCTCATCTTTTCTATGATTGCCATTTTGCTCGGGAAGTTTGGTGCTAGGTTGGGTTGTATTTTGGTATTAATTGGACTTCAAATTTTTATGATCATCATGAATGGAGGAATTATATCAAAGTTTGGAAGGCTGCACCTTTTTATAAAGAAACTTTGGAACCTTTTCCTTTTGTTATTCTTTGGTTTCTTTGGTCTGCTAGGAACACTCATAACTATGAGGCTCTCCCTCCTACAGCTGCTCTTACCGCTTCATATATAATTGCTTATTTTCTTAAAGCCTCTCGCCTCATTGCATTAAGCTCTAATTCACCTCAGAGGGGTAGAAAGGCCCTTCTGATACGGTGGCAACCCCCCTCAATTGGTTGGATTAAACTTAATGTGGATGGGAGCTGGACTTTATCTGTTGCTGGGACGGGTGGAATTTTTCGTAATTCTTCGAGGAGATGCCTATGTTACTTTATTTCACCGATTTGTGCCTCGAAACCTTTAGAGGCTAAGTTTTATTCTTTATGGAATGCTTTACACATTGCTGTGACCATACATTGCCATGCTTTAATTATCGAGACAAATTCTAAGGCTATATTTAATATTCTAAATAAGAGCACCTTCCCTACCTGGAATGTCATTTGCCTGCTTAACATGATTCAAGGGTTCATTAAAATGCATAATTTGTTATACAATTTAATTTCATCTATAGGGAATGCAACACTGCTACTGATTGGTTGGCCAAACAAGGTCTCCAACAAATTATTGTGGGTGTGGTGCCCCCTCCTTAACTTTAAAATNAATGTGTTAATTGACCTATTAGTAGGGTTACATAAAAATCCCAAAGTCATTTGACTTTAATTTGACAAATTATGAAAATTTGGACCCTTAGGGGCAAAATTGTAATTTTGGATATTTTAGCCTTAATGNAAACCCACTTCACTTTGCCAACTTACAAGATAAAAGAATAATTCTCATAATTATCACAATTTTGGAAACTTCATTAGCATAAAATGACTTTTGAATTTAGGGGTATAACTTTGGAAATCAGATTTCACACCCTTATTTGATAATCGAAATGATGTTTAAATGATCTTGATAATGATCTCTTAAAGTTTTAAATCTTTTCAAAATCAATACACACACTTAATACATT
>JXCR01053390.1:55733-109223 GCA_002079205.1 Phalaenopsis hybrid cultivar
TATATATATATATATATATATATATATTATAAAGGAGCATTATACGCCTATATATATATATATTTGACCTCACTTTTGGTTGAGGTTTCGTTTTCCCTCTTTAGTAGCCTAAGGTCTAGCCATAGGACTTGCCTATTAAATGTTCTTAGAAAAATAGAAAGAAACCCTCACCAATAGAAATTCTAAACTATTCTTTGCTCAACTTGAAGTTCCACATATTGGTCTTAACTTATAGCACTTAGTAGGTGGGGTCAGTATGGGGGGATCTCAAGGAGAGTCCCTATAGGACTGATTGACCTTAGGGTTGACTCTGGGTGTTGGTTTGGAGCTAGTCCACTCACTTGCACTCACTATCACCTACAATTACTCACAATCCTAAACCCAAAATTATTGACTTGATCCCTTGATCTTTTGGGAGACTCATATAGATGGTCCTCTAGACCCATTGGCCCTAGGCTATGCTTTAGCTAAGACCAGTATATAGAGGATCCAAATAGGGATCTCATCGGTCCATAACTCATACATGGTGCTTAGCACCCATATTATACCAAAATGTCCAACTTGGCCTTTTTACCCCTAAATCCACCCAAATGCCCTTGAAACCCTAAATTTGGTCAAAATCCTCAAATTTAACCAAAATACCCAAAATTATTCAAAATCCATTTCAAACCATTTAAAAATACCCAAATTGCCCAAATCCACCCAAAAAAATTCAAAAATTACCAAAATACCCCAAAATTTGGCAAAATTATAAAAATACCCTTGCCACCCCAAACTTTCCCAATACCTCCAAAATCACTTCAAATGTCTCCAAAACTAATTTTCACCCTTCACTTGAACCCAATTTAGACAACTTAACAATTTTAACCAAGACACCCAAATTGCCTTTAAAAACATGATTTCCCCAAATTCACCTCAAATGTCCATTAATTTGGCCCCAATCCCCCTCAATATCAATTCTAAACTAAAGTTCAGCTTTCATATGGTCCATCTAAACAAAATCCAAGCCTAATTGGCCCAAGCTTTGAGCTTAATTTTGATCCAAATCAAAATCCTCAGTTTTGCCCCTATGAACTAATCTCACCTAATTGGACCCCATAGCCTACTCAATTTGCCACAATTTGAATGCTAAACTCTTCATAACACTCCTACACACTAAATTCAACTTTCAATTGGCCTTAGTGATTAATCCAAGTCCAAAAATTCCTAAATTTGTCCCAAATTGGCTATGTCTCCAAATGATACCAAATTGATGGCCCTAACACCAAACTTGACACCCAATTTATGTTGAAAACTCTTCATGATATTCCTATAAACTATTCCCAACCATCAATTTGGACTTAGCCCAACATAAGCCTGATCTAGACCCATGTCTAGTTCAACATTCCCAAATTGACCAAAATCCCAAAATCCTTCAAATTGAGCTTCCAATTGAACTCAAAATTGCTTCAATCCTTCACCAAAAACCTTTATGGAAATCATTTACACCATCTTGATCAATCAATTGAACTCAATGTCATGGTCATACTAACCCAAACCCAACTTCTAGCCATTTGATCCAAATTGAACTCCTTTACTAAAAATTTACTTAGTCATGCCTAAGCCCACAACCACCAAGTACACCCTTTGGACCAGGTTAAACCCATCTAAACTATTCAAGTCTAGCTATGGATCAATGGTCCCTTGATTTAATGGATTTCACCCCATATTTGGCCTAAACTCAAATATCTCCTCCTTCATCACTTACCCTTAGGAGTTGACCATCTTTAAGCACCCTCTGGCCTCCCTGAGCCAAGAAGAGACCATAATCTTGCTAGCCACCTTCTCAGCTACCAAATATAGCCAGCCCAAGGGAGCCCCAAGTGTCCAAAACCCAAAATTTAACCTCCCTTGACTTGGATCAATCCCATTGGCCATTAGAGCCTTTCCTTCCTCCACCTCAACAAGCTTTAGCACCCAACTCCCAGCCCTGAGCTCCACCACGCAGCCATGGCTTTAAATGGAGCTCTCCATGGCCAAAGAGAGGAGTGCTTGAAACCTTAATGAAACTCTTCAAAAATCTCACCAGAGCTTCTCTAAACCATCCTAAGTGAAATCCCCTTTCTCTCAGCCATTGATAGCCACCCCTTAGAGCCAATTCCTCCATTGAAATTTTCCCTAAAACCAAGAAAAATCTCTCCACTCCACTAAATTGCACCAAACTTCAATTAATTGTGCACACTCCATTCTCACAGTGAAAGAAGTTGATTCCCCACAAAAGCACCCTCTAAAACAGCCTCTAACCTAGCTTTAGACCAACACCTTAAATCGAGTTTGATCAAAATCATACCTACATAATTCACCAAAGCTTGAGACTTCATTCGAAGGTTTTTTGGGACCAATCGAAGCTACCAAAACTATCTAATTGAGGTCTCCCCTCTCAGACAAAGGTATTAAGCTTCAATCCTATTCCAAGCTTATTTTAATTCTCCATTTGTAATGGCTTGATTTCATATTTGATTAACCATATAAATGTGTTCTTCTTGAGTAGACAAAGGCTTAGAAACAAACCCCATGCGATTTGGTTAAGTATAGACGAAGATCTTAAGGTTTTAGTGTAAGCGACTTGCGGGTTAGGTCACTTGGGGATGATAACGGAGAGTCATCCGATCGCCCGTGTAGCCAACCAACAGAGGAGATCAAGCCAGAGGAGCAGATGGTGCATGAACTGTGGGCCGTGTGGTAGCTGAAGTGGATGGCGATGTTGAATGAGAGTGCGCCGCATGTGAGTTCAGAGCCGTCGTAGGATGTGTTGGCGCTACGCTGGATAAGTAGAAAAATAAGGATTTTTGAATTATTTTAAATGCCTAAACTTCAAAAAGCCATATCTTTCTCTAGAAAAATCATAAAAATATAAGAAAAATACCCTCTTGCTTGGTGAACAAAGGAGAATATGGGGACTAAAAATAAAAATTATTTAAACATATGCTTTTTAATGAATTAAATACCCTCTGTGTTATTTTAATTATTAATGATTAAATATTTTTCACTATGACTTGAAACTTTTAGGGTTCATTCTTCATCATAGAGGGGGTGTTCTCTATTTTTTTCAAGGTCAAAGAGCATCTCTATTCTTTTATCCTTAAATTTTAAGTTAGCGTGAACATTTTGGCTTATTTTAATTATGTAAATCACTATCACTTGAATTATTATGGGAATAATTTTAGTAGCTTTCGTGTGGTTAGAGAAGTTTAGGAAAAATATTATGATGTTTTGACTTTCCTTGTGAATTTCTATATTAAATTAAATGCAAATATTTTGTATTAATTTATGTAAATTAAATACTTATGGAAAAATAACAAAATCAATCCCACATTGTTCATAAAATTCTTGTCTATCCACTGTAAAAATTTTAAAATTATTTGACTAAGTTTAAGCACTAAAGTTGATTTTTTAAGGAACCTTGTATTTTTGTACGAAAATAATTATAATAAATTAAATACACTTGGGAAAATTATGAAAAGTGGTTTTCCGAGTTCCTTGTGATCAGGGGCACTTAGGAAAAAAAAAGTTATTTTTGGTAAAATACTAGATTTTTTAGCCTTATTTTGAATTTAAAATAACTAAAAATCTCAAAAATGTCAAAATATTTCAAAATATGCGTAATTTTTCTGTAATCACTTGGGACTTGTAAAAAAAGTTTTCCTAAGTTTTCCTAAGTTAAAACAAATTTTTAAGGCTTAAAAGTGGATTTTCCTCATTTTTCCATTAAAATAATTATAATAAATTAATTTTAAAAATCATGAAATTTTGCCTAAGCATTTATTTGACTTAGGGAAACTTCTAATAATTTTCTCATAAATAAAAACTTTATCTTGGGAAGCCAAATAAATTAATTCCTAAAAATCTTACTTTCTAAATTTAAATAAATACTTAAATTAAATTAAACTTTGAGAAGTCCACATATTCTCCTATAAACATTATAATTACCTCATGGATATGACACTCTAAACCCTCAAAGTCATTTTAGTTGTGAGGTGAAGTACCCCAAGGGCAAAGTGGTAATTTCAGACTTTGTTGTCTTAATCAAACTTTAGGATTAACCAAGAGAAAAATGGGTAATTTTGAGCTTAATAAAAATGTTTGGATGATTGAAATATAATGGGGTTAAATGGTAGAAACTCACTTACCACCCTTGCACAACATTAACAAAATCATAATCCTCCTAATCTTCATGGATTGGAAGTCAATTAAGATCAAATGATTTTTAAGTGATGGGCTTAAGTTAGAAAGATGATAATTTACTTTTCTTAAGCCCAAAGTTGAGGATGATTTGTCCATATGATAAAAATACATATCACTTGAAATAAAAATCTTCATAATCACCATTTCACCTATCATGATTATTAAAGGCTTAGTAGTGACCTAGGCTCAAAGTCTAAACTCAATTGATTGGATTTAGAAGATAACATGATTGGTGGTTAACATATTTAAAAACTACTGGCCTAATTATTGTGGGCACCATAATCTTAAATAACCTAGACTTGCCTTAGGGGCATCCACTCACATAACTTTTAAATGAAACATCAATTGACAAATCAAGTATCATAGCGTTGAGATAATTAAATTGCTAAGTTTCACTGAGCAACGGAGTAGTCACACTTCAGCCTCAGATGATTAATGGAATAATATGATAAGTTCAAAATGAACTTGGAACATTTCAAGAGATCTTTAAACTGATCTAAAGTCATGCATCGAGCATTTTGAAATCTATTGAACATTTTGAAGGGCAAATTAGACTTGTCATATTTTGTTCTAAAGTCATCTACTATAATCTTCTGAGATTCAATAGAGTCATATTCTGGGGTTTGGTAGCTAAACCTTCATCTACTCATACAATTTAAATTCTTTGCAACATTATATACTGTCTTGCAAGTACGGACCTTTCAGATGGTGGAATGAGAAGACTCGTCAGGTACGATTTTATAGTTTACAGTATCTTTTTCTCTTTTACTTTTTGCACTACACTTTTAAGCTTATAAACTTGCATGTTAAACAATAATGTCACCCTGCATGAAAACCCAAACTGCTACGATAGCCACCAAACCAAAACCAAAACTAAAATCAACCAAGATAAAATTCACCGCCACAACATTCAAAATATAGACCAACTCAAAATTTAATACAAACCCACAAAAACAATAATTACAACTAAATTAAGATGTCTCTATCTGATGATTGGGAATCCCTTGGAGGAGGTAACCTACGGTTGTTAACGAGACTTTCCACAGTCTAAATGAAAGTATGGAACTCATTAAGTTTAGTTTAGTAAATTTCATTTGGACTAAGTGAATCCGATAGAAAATAGTGCTGCCGGAACGAGGGAATCGTAGGATCCTACCCGGTGTCGCTCTAATCAACTTTAATATAACCCATAATATTTAAAGAGCCATAACCATATGGACATTTTATTTAACATTATAACCTGACACATTAGAAAACTTAAACTCATCATGGCAAGGAGCTTGGAGCTAGCTTTGTGAGCAGCACGACCATCTTCAAAGGCAAGAAAATCTACAACAACATGTCTTTCTTAGACTAGGAATTATAGCAGGACATGCTGGTTTTTAGAGGCGCTACAATAAAAACATTTTAAGAAAAACTAAACCCCTATACCAACTTTTAGAAAAAGATACGAAAGTTGATTTTAATGAGGAATGCATAACAACATTTGAATTTTTAAACAAAAACTTAATCAATGCACCGATAATAGCACCACCTGATTGGGAGAAAACATTTGAAATAATGTGTGATGCTAGTGATTATGTTGATGGGGTTGTATTAGGAAAAATGTAAGATAAAGTTTTTAAAGTAATATATTATGCTAATAAAACTCTAAATAATGCTCAAACTAATTATACTACTACTGAAAGAGAGTTATCAGCTATTGTTTATGCCTTTGTGATAAATTTAGATTTTATTTAATTGGAACTAAATGTATAGTGCATACAGATCATTCTGCTCTTAAATATTTGATGCAAAATAGGGATGCTAAACCAAGATTAATTAGATGGATACTTCTATTGCAAGAGTTTGATTTTACCGTGGGATTGGTAGAAAGGGAAATGACAATCAAATAGCTGATATTTGTCTAAAATAAAAATAGATATATTAAATAATTTGCAGATGAAATTTTAGAAAATTTCCCTGATGAACATTTATATAGTGATGATGAAATGGATGTACTGTGGTATGCTGATATAGTAAACTACATTTTAAGTGACATTCTTCCACTTGATATAAAGAATCCATCATTAAAGAAATTTATCTTTGATTCGAAAGACTATTTTTGGGATGACCAATATTTATATAAATAATGTAAAGATTTAATTATTAGGTGATGTGTGTCTTATGAAGAAACTTAACAGATAATTGAAAGATGTCATGATTATGAATTTGGAGGACATTTTGGAATAAAAAGAACTGCATATAAAATTTTACAAGCTGTATTTTATTTGCCTACTATTTTTAAAGATGTTAATGAATATATTAAACATGTGATAGATGTCAACAACTAGGAAATATTTACAAAAGAGACGAAATGCCTCTAAATTACACATTAGAAGTTGAAATTTTTTATGTGTGGGGATTAGACTTTATGGGACCATTTATGCCTTCATTTGGAAATTTATATATGTTACTTGTTGTTGATTATTTGTTTAAGTGGATTGAAGCTGTTGCTATGCCTCGATGTGACACCCAGAATGTTTATAAATTTTTAAATAAAAATTTTTTTATAAGATATGGAATGCCGAGAGTAATCATTACTGATGGAGGATCTCGTTTCAGGAATAAGAGAATCAAAAAATTAATCAAGAAATATGATATAATGCATAGATTCTCTACTACTTATCATCCTCAAACTAGTGTTCTAACAAAAATATCGAATCGTGAAATTAAACGCATTTTAGAAAAAGTTGTAAATCCTTATAAATTGGATTAGTCTGCTAAACTAGATACTGCATTATGGGCATACATAACTGCTTATAAAACAACTATAGAAATGTCCCCATATAGATTGATTTTTGGAAAAACATTTCATTTACCAATATAATTGGAACATAAAGCATTTTGGGCTATTAAAGAATTTAATTTAAATTTAAAGGATGTTGGTGAGAAAACGTTTTTGCAACTCAATGAACTTGAGAAAATTAGAAATGAAGCATATGATAATGCAAAAATCTATAAAGAGAAAATGAAAATATGCTGTTTCTAGGAAAACTGAAATCCAGATGGTTAGGACTACTTAAAGTGATTAAAGTTTATCATTATGGAACTATTGTGATTAAAAATCATAACATGGTATGATGAGAAGATTGTTAAGAACAAATTTGAACCTAGATAAAAAGTTCTACTATATAATATAAGATTGAGATTATTTTCAGGAAAACTAAAATCCAGATGGTTATAACCATTTAAAGTGATTAAAGTCTATTATTATGAAACTATTGTTATTAAAGATCCTAACACTTGAAAGATATTTAAAGTTAATGGGCATCATTTGAAACATTATTATGATGGATACATATCTCAATTTAAAGAAGTTTTAATGTTAAGTCAACCCAACTAAACAAATGGTATGTCGGGTTGACAACATTAAACCATGCGCTTTGTGTGAAGGCAACTCATACTTATATTGTTATGTATTACTATTTAGTTTGTTAAATGTCTTATATATTAGTACATAATAATCCTACGGAATTGCATTTATTATAAATTAAGTCAAATATTGGTATTGGAGGAAAATTTGGAATCGAATTGAATAAAAAAAGGAAAATCACAATTTTGGCCACTGGCGCCGATGGCACCCTGTATAACGGACATCAGCGCCGGTAGTGCCAATCGGGAGCGCCGACAGCACTGAGTGTGATTGGACGGTTTTAGACGACTTTTAACGGGTTTTGGCGCGATTTCAATCCATAATAACTGTCGTGGTGAGTTTAAAAAGGCCTAGAAACATCCTTGGACGCCTAGCAACTTCCTATTTTCAGATTCCATGGCTTCCAATTCCATAAATACCCCAATGTATGGAGTTTTCAACAAAAGAAAGTTTATTAGTTTTGATGCACAGCGATTATATGATAAAGTTATTAGGAAGAGGAGATTGATCAAGGAAAGAGGATTTGTTAATTATGGAGTGATCAATCTTACTGGTCCGATTGATAAAATCATTATGCAAAGGCGTTGAGAAGTACTATGTTACACTACGTCTGCGGTTGTCATACCTGTGGTGAAAGAGTTTTATGAAAACTTACATGAAATTACTCAAGGTGTTGTCTTCGTATGAGGTAAGGCTATACCATTTACTTCTGCAAGGATTAATTAATTATATATGATAGACAACATTTCAATAAGTCATTATACAAATTTCATTCCTATATGAGATTTAATGTAAGATGTGTATAATCTTCTGATGGATGAAAGTAATATGTGGGAGATACGAGATGAAGGATATGTTAGTTTCTCCACTTCATTACTTAATCTAATTTTGAAGCAATTACCTTATTGCTGCAAAATTACTCCCTACTATGAAAATTAGTAGAGCCAACAAAGAATGTGCTATTTTAAATTACTGCATTCAAATAGAAAAACCCATTGATATAGGCTCTATTATATTTAAATCTATTATGAGTATCCTTAATAATGGACTAATTTATGGACTTGGGCATCCATCTACCATCTTCCTGATTTGCAGTTAAGCCCAAGTTCCATATGAAAGTTGGGAAAAGACTTTATTACCTTGGCAGCCCATGAATCTTATAGATGAGAATTATTATGGAAATGGAAATGAAGTATTAGAAGTCATCATAGATCAATCTTCACATGCTTCAACTCCATTAAGACCACCAACAGTTGGAAGTTCGCTTGTTTTGGAAAAGAAATTGAAGAAAATTGAAAGGGAACTTCAGAGTATTATGAATGCAGTATGAGATCTTAAATACCTTTTTGATCTCCTAGATTGGAGAATGAAAGAAAATTTTGATTACACTGGAACTTTTGAAGCAGGATTAGTTCGGATGTTTAAAGAAAATGGGTAGAACGAAGAAAATTTGACAAACCAATTCTCGTACCGATCCTTCTACTACTAATATGTTCATTACTAATCTATGGGAGATATCAGAGGAGGAGAATGCACTGAAGAGAGGTGCAATAATTAATGACTTTAAATTCTCTATCTATTTTAGAACATTATATATATTTAGTTTAATTGTGTGGATTTAATTTGGTTTGGTTTTTTTTTTTTGCTTTAGAATTCTGAACTTTTATTGTGTGTATAGTTTTGTGACAGAGTTTACTGTTGTGGATTGATTTCGACGCTGATTTATAATTAGTTTGTTTAATATGTGTGATTGTGTAATTAAAAAAATTGTGTTTGTAAAAAGTGTACTTTCATATATAAAAGTTAGTTTGTTATTGTTTCTAAAAATTTGAGTTGGTGAAATGTTTTATTTTGTGAAATATTAAAAGATAAAAATTTGTGTTTAAAATACTAAAAATTTTGGAGTAACTCGATAAGAAATTGAAAATTTAAAAAAAAATCAAAATAGGAAATTTTCAGACTTTCAGCGCCTCCGGCACACTCGACCTGACAGCAGATTTTAACCACTAACAATTTGCAATTTTTACTGTGGCCACCATTTTTACGCTTAAGTCATCTTCAACCTTTGGTTTGGATGGCTAGGGCTTGATTATGGCCAGATTTGAGGCGATTTAGAGGCTAAAAGACTTCGGATTTCATCTTCTCTAGGTAAGAGCTACACTTTAAACTAATTTTTTTTTTTATTTTCACGAAGGATTTATCTCACATTGCATGGATCCAAAAATATGAAAAAGTTTTTGAGAATTTTTTGAGAAAATTCTTTGGTGATGAACTCTAAAATATTGATTTAAAGTTTAAAATGTTTTGCATTTTGATTTTTGGAATTTTAGAATTTATTTGGATTTTTTAAACTTTTCTAGATTTCATATGACACCTAGATTGAGCAAAAGGAAAGTACAATATGATGAGCAAAAATTTGCTAGCTTTAGAGCCAGTGCTCAATTTCATAGCATTTATGAAAATAAGAAAGTAATTCAGGACCGAGGTTTTAAAAATCGAGGAGGAGAAGTTGAACGTTTGATTATTTCTCGGCAATGGGAAAACTTCTACTATTTTACTGCTGATGCGAAAGCTAAGATTGTAATGAAATTTTATGCCAACCTTCCTGAAGCTTCTGATGATTATCTATTTGTTCATAGAAAAAGGGTAGAATTTACTCCAAGGAAAATAAATGAGTTTTATTCTGTTGAAGTTGTGTATAGATGCCAGTATCGTTCTTTTTTTGTTACAGATCTGGCTTTAGATGAAGTTATTTCTTTTTTGACTAGTGAGAAAGGGGCTTGGAAAATAAAAAATATAGTTAAAGTTAACTTTCCCCATACTAGTTTAAATGTAGTATCTAAGACCTGGCATTATTTTATTTCTGGAAGAATGATTTCGCCGAACCATCATAGTGAGGTGACCAGAGGTAGAGCCATCCTGAACCACTGTAATCAGCAAGTTATGGACATAAATTTGGGCTATATTATTTATATGAACACTCGATCTATTGCTCTAGGAGAGACTTCTGGTGGATTGGCACACCCTACTCTTATTTATACACTTTGTGAGCAGGCAGGAGTTGATTTTAGACCTGATGAGGAGAGGATTGAGCCTCAGAGACCTNAAATGACTTTCCGAAGCGGGTGACGGGATTCCTGTTCCGGCGACTGACTGCTTCCAACGGGTAACGCCTTAACCAAAATTGTGCCGACCAACTTCTGAAAACTCCACTGGTGAATTGTTTTTCTCTCCATTTAAATCAAGGAATATTGTTTTCATACATCAGTAATGTGTTTATGTCCTTTATGGACTAAATTACCCTTCTTCTATTAACATGCTTCACCCATTTCCTTCTTAGGTAAGTACGGTCAACTTGTTTGGACTTCATGACCGTCTCTTCAATCACCTCTGAATAGAGAGGTTCAGGAGTTCATTAGAACTTTTAATCTTTGTGTGGGGTAGGACCCCAATAGGTGTGTTGGTGGACTAGTCCCACTTGGGCATTGTGCGTCATGAAGTCGGTCCCGCACTGGGTTCTAAACTTCACTTTCTCTTTCGAGTTCGGTTTGCTATTTTGTAAATTAAATTGAATTGTGTCATGATGCACTTACTTTCTAAGCCTTCTATATATAATTCATCAAATTCTCCTGCTTTCAAACTTATTTTTACTAAATTCCAAAATATTTTCCACAAACTAAAATTAAAATGAAAGACATGCCTAGTTTATAGATTGACCTTTGTTAATTTTAGTGTTTGTACTAGAATTAAAAGTTATTGGCAAAATAACTAACCCTAGAGCTTTCTTTTTGAAGCTGCTACATTGGCGTTCCCTACACCCACTTTTTCATGCAACCTGCCAACGAGCTACGATGCCCGCAACGTCACCCCCACCATCAATTTTAGAACCGGATTCGATGAACTTGAAGTCATGCTCGGAAAGAATCCCTTCGTTGTGATGAAATTTACCGCTTCAAAAGTTCAAGAGCCGTCTGCTGAGTTCAACCTAAACTGTCCCTAAGATTTTCTTTCTTACAAGAATGTAAAGACTACTGCCCCAACACCTGCTAAGTCAGTTGTTCCCGCTTATGCTAAGGGAAAAGAGGTCATGATCATTGAAGATACAACCGAAGGATTCACTGTTCTACCTTTAGTGTTTGAAATTGGATTTAGTTTGAAGTCTACACCATTAACTCGGTCACAAAGAAGAAACTGCAGTCGAAAGATTTGGAGGGCTACTAAAGCCCAAATTTATGAGGAAATGTCTGTTGATGAAATTCCTCTCAAGGAGGGACTAGGATGGCCGGAAACCTATCCGCTTCTACGAGAGAGTAGATTCCATCCCTTAATGAACACCAATGGGTACGAAAGTATCTAGAAGATTTCTGCAAATTTATCGTTACTTCATGGACATGGTGGGGAGAGGAGGAAGTCTACTCCTATCACCCGAGTCAGTATAATGTTCCAGAGACTAGCTACTAAGGAGGGTTTTTCAGTCGGTGAATTACTTAAATGTGTGGGATGTGGAGTGTCCCCTCACATGAAGAAAGAAATTCTAAGAGATGTTAGATCTGCTAGACAATCTGAAAGATCAACTGAAAATTTTCCTACTCGCATTCCCGCCAGGTTCCGCCTGGGAAGTACAGTTGATACCACCAGCATCACCATCGATTCTACTATTGCTACTTTAGGACCTGCAAACCGTTGACCAGTTAAGTCACGTCTGGGTCCTAGAATTCTAGCAGTTAGCAGTCATAAGGATGTCTCTAAAGTTTTGAAGGAAAAGATGAAGAGGTTACCCACTGTTTCTGGTCTGCACCATGGAGAAGATACCTCTTTTTGGATTGTCGATGCCTCTGTTGAGACACCCCGTCTCAAGACATCACCTTTGAATAAAAAGGTCTGGGTACCCAAGGTTATCATACCAATACAATTCAGCGAGCCTGTAGGGCAAGATCACAGAATGAAAGAAGGTTCTGATGTGTCCGACATCGTCGGAAATATTGCTATCAAGTTGGATAAACAAACGGACGATGTTCAGCAAAGGTCCCCAACCTTAAAATGATACAAGGATCAATAATTGAAGAAAAGGTTGAGAAGCTTAGGGTCGAGATTTTTGAGTTGACCCAAGAACATGGAGTTTCCATGGATGATAATGAAGAAGATTTTGACTTTAACGACTATCTCGATGAAGACTTTATGTATATTCATGTCATCAAGACCAGACCTGTTGCATCTACGCGCGACGCCCAACCTCTTGTTGAGGGAAACATCATAGTTGATCTGCGTAGGGATGTTCTACTAAGGGATGAGTAAATCAGTCAAATGCAAAAAAGGATGGAAGAGATGGCTACTTCCATGACGGCTATGGCTAAAGTTAACGGATAGTCTCAAGCACAACAGTTAACTTATCTAGAATTCAATCAGCCGTAAATTTTACATATCACAGATGAAAGGAGGGAAGTTACCTGGGCTAACAGGAATGATCAATAGAAGAAGGATTCTCTATCGAGCACTATATTAGAATAGAATTTAAACAGATGGTCAAACAAGTTCGGGAGGCCTTATCCCAATCTAAGGGTGGTGCAGTGATTTTAAAGGGTAGACCCTACCCAGAGTAGTTCTATGTTGTACTCTACCCTAAAGGTTTTGTGTCCCCAAACTTTAAAATATTTTACCGGACTGAAAATCCCAGACAACACATAGCTCACTTTCTTGTCAGTTGTGGTCATATCGGAGGTAACAAAGCCTTGCTTGTCCATCAGTTTGTTAGCAGCCTATCAGGGATATCATTCGATTATTATGTCGAGTTGCCCAACAGATCAGTGAAGACATTCACCGAGTTGGAACAGTTGTTTCTAAGGAGATTTGTTGGAGCCCAGCATCCTGTTTCTATTGGAGATCTTGTAGCAGAGAGGCAAAAGCCTAACGAGACTGTAGTAGATTATATCTTGAGGTGGATAAACCCTTGCATGAAGTGCAAACCCCAGCTACAGAAACATCATGTAATTGCGATTCTACTCAAAAGTATCAATGGGCAAATAGCTTTCATGCTTAAGGGACTCACCATCAAGTCCTTCAAGAAGCTACTCAGCAAAGCTAGCAATCTGCAGGAAGAAGTTAAACACATGGATTCTCAGGNACATCCTGTTTCTACTCGAGATCTTGTAGTAGAGAGGCAAAATCCTAACGAGACTCTAGTAGATTATATCTTGAGGTAGATAAACCCTTGCATGAAGTGCAAACCCCAGCTATAGAAACATCATGTAATTGAGATTCTACTCAAAAGTATCAATGGGCCAATAGCTTTCATGCTTAAGGGACTCAACCTCAAGTCCTTCAAGAAGCTACTCAGCAAAGCTAGCAATCTGCAGGAAGAAGTTAAACACATGGATTCTCAGGAGAAATTAGAAAAGACCAGAGCAGCCCGAATATTTGAGAAGAATTCCAAGACAGTAGCAATAGTTGATAAGGGAAAGCAACCAATAAAGATATTAGCAGAACATTCTCATCAAAGTTCCCAGTCAGCATCACAACATGCTCAACAAGGAACACAACAACATGGCCATTCTAGCCTGCAGTCGCATCAAGGAGGATCATATCAAATAGAAAATAAAAAGGGTTTGAACCTTTTAGAGCGAAAGAGTATGATATATTCCTTCAAAGATGAAGCTATATCCAAAATGTTAAAAAGTCTAATGAAGAAGCCTGAGTTCAGATTGCTAGATCCAAGAAAACTTGAGGAAGTTTACAAGAAAGATCAGCCCAATTATTGCCTATACGACTGGATGCTTGGACATACTATAGAGGAATGTTTCGTCTTCAAGGATTGGCTCAAGAAAAATTTTATGGAAGCGAATATAACGGCCTCAAAAGAATATTTAAAAGAACCTCGAAAAGGTTCTATAAATATGATTTTAGTCTAGCCAATTACTCTGATAGTTCCCTATTCAAAAGAAGATGGATGAAGTACAATTTGTAGCAAATCATTTAAGAAGATACTGAATCAGATTCAGACCACTTCAGCTCAGGTAGCCAGTAAGAGTCTATATGAGATCTCACCAAAGAAACCACCACAACTAGATGAGAAAGAGAAGAATGACGTTGCAATGATTGATATGGTGGGGGGTAGGATAGGGGCTGCCTTGGTTAGATTGGTTCTCTCATATTCAGGGAAGAAAATCCTTAAACCCTTGATCATGTATGATTATCTTTTTTTCCCCACAAGAGTATTACGAATCTAATGATTAAGATTTTTGCTACATTTTAACTGTTTCTAGTGATAACATAACTGATTTTATTCAATTTAACTTTGATCTCGATTCCCAAACCAATCCTCAAGTCGTACTTAAGTCTGATGAATAAAGAGGAAGAAGATGTCGACAATGCCGGTTATGATAGCACTGGGAATGAGGAGCCAATCCTCGAGTGCCACAGTGCAACAATACCTATCAACTTGGAACTCTCTGATGAAGAAGCAACAGAGAATTTACTTACAACCTTGCAAGAAGGAGATCAGGGGAACAACTAAATAATCAAGTAAATATTAGAGGATTATATAAAGTGGATTATAACGTGCTAGCTCATCTTAGGAAGTTGTCTGCTAAACTAAGCATTTACAATGCTCTAATTCTTTCAAAGGAGATGATAGAGTCTCTAGTTATGACCTTGCTTGGCTCAGAGATTTGCTTAGCTCAGTTGGTCAGCACATCCTCGGATGAAGTTTGTTCGTTAAAAGAATAGCTTGGCATNACTTTCAGAGCGAAAGAGTATGATATATTCCTTCAAATATGAAGCTGTACCCAAAATGTTAAAAAGTCTAATGAAGAAGTCTGTGTTCAGATTGCTAGATCCAAGAAAACTTGAGGAAGTTTGCAAGAAAGATCAGCCCAATTATTGCCTATACCACTGGATGCTTGGGCATACTATAGAGGAATGTTTGGTCTTCAAGGATTGGCTCAAGAAAAATCTTATGGAAGAGAATATAACGACCTCAAAAGAATATTTAAAAGAACCTAAAAAAGGTTCTATAAATATGATTTTAGTCGAGCCAATTACTCTGATAGTTCCCTATTCAAAAGAAGATGGATGAAGTATAGTTTGCAGCAAATCATCCAAGAAGATACTGAATCAGATTCAGACCACTTCAGCTCAGGCAGCCATTCAGAGTCTATAGCATGTTTTGCCTAAGATGGAGATCTCACCAAAGAAACCACCATAACTAGATGAGAAAGAGAAGAATGACGTTGCAATGATCAATAGTGTGGGGGGTAGGATAGGGGCTGCCTTGGTTAGATTGGTTGTCTCAGATTCAGGGAAGAAAATCCTTAAACCCTTGATCATGTATGATTATCTTTTTGCCCCACAAGAGTATTACGAATCTAATGATTAAGATTTTTGCTACATTTTAACTGTTTCTAGTGATAACATAACTGATTTTGTTCAATTTAACTTTGATCTCGATTCCCAAACCGATCCTCAAGTCGTACTTAAGTCCGATGAATAAGGAAGAAGAAGATGTCGACAATGCCGGTTATGATAGCACTGGGAATGAGGAGCCAGTCCTCGAGTACCAGGGTGCAACAATACCTATCAACTTAGAACTCTCTGATGATGAAGCAACAGAGAATTTACTTACAACCTTGCAAGAAGGAGATCAGGGGAACAACTAGATAATCAAGTAAATATTAGAGGATTATAAAAAGTGGATTATAACGTGCTAGCTCATCTTAGGAAGTTGTCGGCTAAACTAAGCATTTACAATGCTCTAATTCTTTCAAAGGAGATGATAGAGTCTCTGGTTATGACCTTGCTTGGCTCAGAGAATTGCTTAGCTCAGCTGGCCAGCAGATCCTCGGATGAAGTTTGTTCGTTAAAAGAATAGCTTGGCGTAACCTTCATAGATGAAGACTTGTTGCTCGGCAACATCAACCACAACCGAATGCTCTATAGCTCCTTTAACATCGGTATATTCGTGTTGTCCAGAGTTTTGGGTGATTCTGGAGCATCACTCAACTTAATGAGTCAACGAAATTTGACATATTTGGATATTGAAACTTAAGAGCCTACAACCGATAAAATGATGTTAAGAGGATTTAATCAGAAGGGAGAAAGAGCCCTTGGATCGGTTACTCTTCTTATGAAAGTTGGAGAACTAATAACAACCGTAAAATTCCATATCATCGACATCGAGACCTCTTTCAATGCTCTACTTAGTTGACCGTGGAGCACATCATGGTTTCGTCTTCCCTACACTAATGCATTAAGTATTATAAAAAAGAAGGACAAAAATATTGCATTTAAGGAGATTTACAACTATTCTCAGTTCACAAAGCTGGCATTCATGCATACGTCGCATACTACGTGCCTCCAAAGAAAATTGTCTTCTCTCGTGCATTGTGATGAACAAAATGAAAGATTCACATAAATCACAAAGAAGAAGCCATTCAGCTCCACTTCATAAATCTTCCACCACTCTTTTTCAACAAGTTGGTGGAGGTTCTTTTAGTTAGCGCACCCGAGGTCGAGGCCGAGGACGTGAATGAGGAAGAACCAATACGATTACTAGATCGAATAAGCCAACTATTAACATTGATGATGAAGAAAGCTCCAAGGAAGAAATGATGATGATAAAATAGAAGAAACCACAATACGAGATATTCTTAGAGGATGTGGAGAAAAGTGAATACAAGTCAATGTATGATCGGATAAACCACTATGCGAATTCCTTGACCCTTACTCTGATTCTCCCTCAAAAGGTTGAGCGTTTAGTGGTCAAGGAAGTCCTTAGCGTTAGTTCAAAGCTGATCAAATTTTATCGTACTTCTACTTCTACAAATCTTGAAAATCATGTAAATTTGGACGAGGATCCTAATGAATTAATGGAATTACCTTTTGGTTACTTCTCTTCTTGTGTACAAAAGTTAATTCAATATAGATATTTGCCAAAACAAATGCCAAAAGATAAGCTACAACTTTTTAAAAAATTGTGGAATGTTAAAAGTCGAACTCCTAACTCGAAAGAAGGTCTCAAATTTGGCACTGTAGGACCAGTCGATGATTTTGAATTTTGCCTGGTTGTTACTAACAAATTGGAAGAGGATTGCCTTGATGTAGAAGATGATTGTCAAGATCAGCTAATAGAAGAGGCCCTGCCAGAATTTTAGGAAGAAATTAAATCACCTTTTGATGAACTGAAGGAAATTAACCTCAGGACTTAGGAGCTGCCACGACCTACATTTATAAGTTCTCTACTCAGCAATAAAGAATCTTCAGAACTAATCAAGTTACTATCAAAATTCAAAGATTATTTTTCATGGTGTTATGATTAAATGTCAGGATTATCCTCAGAATTTGCAGTTCATAAACTCGGGAAAGACATAGATATAACCCTAGTAAAGCAAGCTCCAGGAAGAATGTGCTCAAAATAAAGCAGCAAGTCATTGTCAAGGTAAGGAAATTGATAGAGGCTAACTTTGTAAGAGAAGAGCAGTACCCCATGTGGTTAGCCAATATTTTGCGAGTTAAAAAGAAAAATGGACAAATCCGTGCATGTGTCGACTTGATGGATTTGAGCGAAGCCTGTCCAAAAGATGATTTTTCGTTGCCAATACCAGAAAAGATGGTGGATATTGCTTCAACACATGAGATTTTCTCCTTCATGAAGGGATAGTCAGGATACATCCAAATCAAAATGGCTTTAAAGGATTTGAGGATTGTGATCTTTTGCTACACAGTTATGCCATTCAGGTTAAAGAACGCTGAAGCAACATATCAACGAGCAATGACGAATATATTTGCCGACCTCATTCACAACCAAGTGGAATGCTACGTAGATGATTTGGTCATCAAGAGCAAATAGAAAATATACCATTTTTATGATTTGAGGATTGTTTTCGAACAATTACGACAATATAATCTCAAGTTGAATCCCTTAAAATGTGCATTCGGCGTCACCTCAAGGAAATTTCTAGGATTCGTTGTATGTCATCGGGGAATCAAGATCAACCCATATAATGTTAATGCTATTTTGGAAATATTTCCTCCTAAAACTTTGAAACAACTACGCTCCTTCCAGGTAAAGTTGGCATATCTGAGATGCTTTATTTCTAATCTCTTAGGTAGGTGTCAACCCTTCTAGCATTAATTATAAAGGATGCCAAATTTATTTGGGAAGAGAAATGCTAGCAGACCTTTGAGGTTGTGAAACAATATTTAATGACAAGTCCTATTTTGGTAGCCCATATCCTGAAAAAATTGTTGATACTTTATACAACAGCCTTAAATGACTATCTCGGAGTTCTGTTGACTCAGGTCAATGAGGAGGGTAAGGAAAATGCACTCTATTACTTGAGTCAGCGTCTAATACTGACGGAAGTAAAGTATCCACCTATTGAGAAGCATTGTCTATGATTAATTTTTGCCACCCAAAAGCTTAGGCATTACTCGCTCTCTCATAAAATTACCCTTATTCCAAAAGATAATCCATTGAAATATTTGATGAACCGACCAACAATTTTCAGACGATTAGCAAGATGGTCAATAATTTTGTTGCAATTATATATAACTTTTGTTCCCCTCTGCGATATCAAGGGACAAATTTTGGCAGATTTCCTCGCAGGACACCCACTTCCAACTGGGTCCCCTCTTAATGATGAGTTATAAGATGAACATGTATTACAAATGAATTTTTCTGGTGTGCAACACTGAGAAATGTGCTTTGATGGAGCTTCATCCGCCAAAAAAGACAAAGGATCAGAAATATTTTTACCAAGCAAAGCAGGAACTGGTCTTATTTTTATCATGCCAGATAAGGGTATGTTGAGATTCTCCTATCACTTGACAAAGCTACGCAAAACAACAAAGTGGAATATGAAGCACTAGTCACTGGATTAGGATTGACAATCTCGATGGACATAATAGATATTGTCATCTATGGTAACTCACAACTCATAATTCAACAAGTTGCAGGATAATATTAAATTTTAAAGCCAAGATTAGTAGAATACCATGGATATGCAATGAAGCTGCTTGAATAAATTCCCAGTGTGACTCTCTACCAGATTTCTCAAGGCGATAATGTCCATGCCGACGCTTTAGCAAAACTTGCTAAGGAGTTGGAATTTCCATCAAAGAATTCCATTGACATTATAGTACAAGGAAAATGAGTTTTGTATTGGATTGACCTCGATAATTTACACAAGCTCCGAAAAGAAGAAGGAATGACTATTGCAGTTGCTAACATCAACGAAGATCGACGTAAACCATTAATAGAATATTTGCAGACTAGAAAGTTGCCGGAGGAGAAATTTGAGGCATACCACATCAAGAGAAGAGCTATGTCATATGCTCTAATGGGTGATGTCCTTTGCAGAAGATCGATCGATCAGATGTGGCTGCAATGTCTAAGTATAGCAGAAGCGTAGAGTATAATTGATGAAATACACGCCGGATTGTGTGGTGCTTACTAGTCAGGGCTGAAAATGAAAATGAAGATTAAGAAACTTGAGTATTATTGGCTAGCGATGGTGTCTAATTGCATGGATACAGCCAGAAAGTGTCTCCTTTGCCAAGTGCATAGGTTGGTCTTACACCAACCTCCGAATGTGCTACACCCAATCATCTCCTTGTGGCCATTCGAGTGTTGGGGCACGGACATTCCCCATCCTCGAAGGGACATACATTCATTCTTGTCATTATAGATTACTTCTCCAAGTGGGTAGAGGCAGTGCCATTACGAGAGGTTACAGTATAACACGTCCTTCAATTTTTTAGAAGTCAAGTCGTCTACTATTTCGGAGTTTCGCGTAGAGTAATTTCTGATAATGGTATAGCCTTCAAGAGCATAAAGATCAACAAATTTGTTAGAAAACATGAGATAGACTAGAGATACTCTAAAATCTACTATCCCAAGGAAAACAGATTGGTCGAGGCTTTAAAAAAATACTGGTACAGATTTTGAATAAAATATTGGCTGAAAACAAAAGAGATTGGCATAATAAACTGTTAGAAGTTTTGTGGGTCTACCGGACAACTTTCAGGACTCCCACTCAATGTACACCCTACACATTTGTATGTGAGTCCAAAGTCATACTACAACTGTAAGTTTATACACCCTGTCTCTTAGAGTCACTGTCGCCAACCACATTACAACCGAAGAAAGTGCAAAACTCAGACTTGAAGAATTAGAAAGTCTTGAGGGAAAGCGACTAGAAGCACAATGAAATTTGGAGCTTTCCTAAGTGAGGATGGTACAAGCTCATGACAAATTGGTCCGCCTAAGGATGTTTTAAGTGGGTGACCTCATTCTTATTCTCAAAAGACCTATTCTTGCACGTTGCAAGATAGGTGGAAAATTTGAGCCAACTTGGGAGGGACCATTTGTCTTGGAGAAAGTCTATTCAAGAGGAGCCTACTAGCTAGTGGATTTCAGAGGCAAAAGACCTATGCTGCCGATCAATGGACGATATTTGAAGACATACTATACAACTTGACGCTGCTTGAAATCGCCTTTTTGAGACTCTGATTTTTTTGGGGTTATTTATTTGTCCAAGCATTTGTGACTGGGTCTAAAAGTTTGTAATAAGTTAACCTCAATAAAATGAAAACTTTTAAAGTTGCATGCTTTGATGTACTCCTTTCTACTTTTAAGTTTGATATTCTATTAAATAAAAATAATGCATATATATAAATAAATAAATAATCTTTGCACCCGTATAATTGAAATTTTTGTCTAATAAATGTTTTGTTTTGTTCTTGTTCTTGCTAAATTTTAGTGCACTGATATTTTTTCTGTTGTTTACAGAAACAAATGTTAGGATAGAAGCTGATTTTTGCTTTCAAGGATGGCTGGAATCTCACACTTAACAAGGAAAGGGCACCTCAGGGTGGCATCATAGACTTTGATTTGGACTTCAAGGAGAAAATTTGAATACCATAAGGAAATATAAGAAAATTTTGTTTATATATTGGAAGGTCTGGAACTGTACACCAAAATCTTTTTTAAAAGTGAAGAAAGAAGCATTCTTGACTACGTTTTCAACCTAAGAGATAGAGGTCGTGCTGGTCTTCTGATGGAAAGAACCTATTCAGAGCCATGAAAGTGGATGCGTGGAAATGGTAGGATAACCATTCAATGTTCTTGTTGCTACAATTTTACCAAGGATAGGCAAGGGAACCCTTAGGGATCTTAAGACATGATGAGGTGGATCCATTTCCTCCCACAATAAAGTGGATGATAAAAAGGACGGTCAGATGGAGCATGCTGCCAGCACACTGCATTCTGAACAGTTGTATCATCAACATTTATAAAGAGGGAGACTGTATTCCCCCACATATAGATCACCATGATTTTTTTAGACCTTTCTATATGATTTTGTTCAAGAGTAAAAGAGACATTTTGTTTGAAAAAGAAATCGACGTTGTCAGACCCTGTGAGTTTAAGGGATCAGTTGAAATTCCGCTGTCGGTGGTTTTGGTACCATTTTTGAAGGGAAAAGGAGCCGACCTCGCCAAGCATTGCATTCCAAGTGTACTAGATCGCAGAGTTTCCATTACATTGAGAAGGATGGATGACAATAAGATGTTGTATGGGTTCCAACCGGATCCAGAATTTGAAGAGCTACTGTCGTACGAGCTATGAGATGGTTGCACCTCTAAGTATACATAAAAGGAATTCTTGTCCTCGAAGGGTGGCTTAGCAGGTCAGCTTGATTAGGAGATCAACCCATAGAGGACAGACAGAAAGTTTTTCTCACCTTTTATACTACGTCCGAGCAACATATATGATATGTACTCGGCATATGATGTTTCAGATGTATTCAACATGATTGTCTCTTTTGATGCTTTCAGCATGTATTCAACTTGTAACACCTAATTTGAAGCAGATTAATGAAATTTCTTTTAGATTTCAACATTTTTGTCAAATTTCCCTTTTGTGTGATGGATAAAAGCTGCAGAACCATACGTTGGTTCTGAATTATAATGAATAAAGAACAAACTAATAACAAAAAATTGATTGATTATAACAAAATTTAAATAAAATATCCCTTTTGAAAATCAACAAATGAAAATCAAATTTTGAAAAAACCTACTTTGATTAATAAATGTGATAAAGACAATAAGAAAAGAAAATAATAAATTTATTGAGTTTGTTTCTCTCGAGTTTGAGCTTTCTTACTCTTTGCTTGCACAACACGACTATCTTGGTCTGCACCAATTTCCTCACATCCCTTGGAGTTTCACACTCTACACAAAGTCTCACAAATCTTCCTCTCCAATTTCAATCTTCACATGTCATAACTCTATGAGCTTAACACTAAAAAATCTCCACACTATCTTCATGTTGTTTTCGGGGTCAATACCTAAATTTTAATTCCCTTCTTTCGAGGTTGGTACCTAAATTTTGATTCTCTTTCTGGGATTGATGCTTAAATTTCAATTCCCATCTCGGAGTCAATACACAAATTATGATTCCCTCTTTTCAAGCTCGCTACCTAAATTTCGATTCTCCTTTCGGGGTAGGCTTAGACATCTTATTCCCATCTACACGTTTGGGGCAGGCTTAGATGTCCTCTTACCATCTCCACTTCCGGGTTAGGCTTAGACGTCCTATTCCCATCTCCACTTATGGGTTAAGCTTAGATGTCCTATTCCCATATCCACTTTTGGGGTAGTCTTAGACATCCTATTCCTATCTAATTTTTTGGGGTAGGCTTAGACGTCCTTTCCCATCTACACTTTTGGGGTAGGCTTAGACGTCCTACTCCCATCTACACTTTTGGGGTAGGCTTAGACGTCCTACTCCCATCTACACTTTTGGGGTATGCTTAGACAACCTATTCCCATTTCCACCTTCGAGGTAGGTTTAGACATCCTATTACCATTTCCACCTTTGGGGTAGGCTTAAACGTCCTATTCCTAATTCCACTTTTAAGGTAGGCTTAGACGTTTTATTCCCATTTCCACTTTTGGGGTACGCTTAGACATCCTATTCCCATCAAAACTTTCGGGGTAGGCTTAGACGTCCTATTCCCATCTACACTTTCAGGGTAGGCTTAGACGTCCTATTCCCATTTCAACCTTTGGGGTAGGCTTAGATGTCTTATTCTCATCCTGACTTTCGGGGTAGATGTCCTATTCCCATCCTCACATTCAGGATAAGCTTGGACGCCTTATTCCCTTTTCTGTGCTTTTGTTTTCCACTCAATCTGGTTTCCTCAAGCATAGTTTCATCTACTTGAAATTCTAAATTGAAATTCAAACTTTCTTTGATATATTTAATTTGAATCGAGTCTTCGTTGGGACTGCCAGTTTGCTCGATCATTGTCTTAAAAATCTAATTTCTTTTTCCTAGCTAGAGTATCTGTTACTCCCTAGCGGGAAAAACTGTCACTAAATTCTACAAATCATTCTAGGTCTATTAACTTAGAATTCTGTGTTGGTTTTGTTGATCTCATTGGTCAATGCTAATACGTACAGTGTGCTTGTCCAACACACCACACCTATTGGGGGTCCATTTGTTGAATTCACTTTTAGTTGAGGTCTAGTATTCTTTTTCGTAGCCTAGGATCTATCCATAGGAATTTCCTATTGGCTATTCCTAGAGGGCTAGAAAAGGAATCCTCACCATTAGAAATTCTAAACCTTCCTTTTCTCAACTTGAAGTTCCACATGTTGGTCAAAACCTCTAGCACTTGATAGGTGTGGTAAATATGGGGGAGATCAAGGGGCATCCTCATAAGACTGCTTGGCCTTAAGGTTGACTCTGGGTGTTGTTCTAGAGGTAGTTCACCCACTTACACTTACTTTTACTCACATCCCACTCACAAATCTAAATCCAAACTTGTTGGCTTTGACTCCTTAACCTTTTGGGAGACTCATATATATGGTATAGATGGTCCCCTAGAACACTAGGCCTGGGCTAAAGTCTAGCTTAGACCAATATATGAAGGACACAAAGTAGAGGATTCCATTGGTTTATGACTCAAATAAGGTAGTTTGCATCTCAATTTTACTAAAATACCAAACTTAGCTTTTCGCCGAAAATTTACCCAATTTACTAAAACACCCCCAAATCTCAAATTTGACCAAAATTCGCAATTATACCTAAATTTCCCAAATTTGTTAAAAAAACATCTCAAACCGTTTGAAACTATCTAAATTGCCCAAAACATCCCAAAATTGCAGAAATTTACCAAAATACCCCCAAATTGGCCAAAATTACAAAAATACCCTTGATGGCCCAAACTTTCCCAAAACAGTCAAGATCATTTCAACTGTGTCGAAAACCAATTTGAACCCTTCAATTAAACCTAATTTAATCAATTTGACTAACTTTGACTAAAAGCCTCAAATTGCCCTTAATGGCCCAATTTCTCTAAATTCACCCCAAATGTCCATCAATTTCATCCCAATTTTCCTGAATTTCAATTATAAACTCAAATTCATCATGATTATGATCATTTTAATCAAAATTCAAGCTTAATTGAACTATGCTTTGAGCTTAATTTCGATCCAAACCTAAAACCCCAATTTTGACCATATGATCCAATCTTACCCAATTGAACCCCATAGCCCACTCAATTGCCTCAATTTGGATCCCAAACTCTTCCTAACATTCATTATAATAAAATTGATGCCTCAATTAGGCTTGTTGAAGTATTAATTTCACTCAATTTAAACCCAAATTTAAAATCCCAAAATTTGCCCTAATTTAGCCTTGTGCCCAAATCCCACCAAATTGAATGTCCTAACCCCAAATTTGACACCCAATTTATGTTTAAAACTCTTCATAACATCCACTTAGACCATTTGAACCCTCAATTTGGATTTAGCCTAACTACAACTTATCCTAAACCCAAGTCAACATCGCTAAATTCATCAAATGCCCAAATTCCTTCAAATTGACCCAACAAATCAATCCAGAACCACTCTAACTCTTCTCTAAACCTCTCATGACAATGACC
Organism: Phalaenopsis hybrid cultivar; assembly: GCA_002079205.1. NCBI lineage: Eukaryota > Viridiplantae > Streptophyta > Magnoliopsida > Asparagales > Orchidaceae > Phalaenopsis > Phalaenopsis hybrid cultivar. Next base: position 81,318 of record JXCR01053390.1, read on the forward strand.
CACACAAAATTGATCAATTAATTGGGCTCAATGTCATGGATAGCCCAACCCAAACCCAAATTTAAGACAATTTGACCCAAATTGAACCCCTTCACCGAAATTGGCTTAGTCATACCAAAGTGACCAAATTAATGTCACCACAGCCACCATTTGGACTCTATCGACTAGCCTAAACCCACCTAAACCACCTAGGTGAGCTATGGCAAATGGTCCCTTGATTTAAGGGATCTTAAATATATTTAGCCTTATTTTCAAAATACTTTTCCATCATCACTTGCCATTGGGAGTAAATCTTGATTAACCCTTCCCTGCTCCTTGAGCCAAGAGGTGACTGAACTCTAGCCAGCCACCACCTCGGCCCCCAGAAACAGTCACTCCAAAAGAGCCCATCTGGCCAAAACCCAAAATTAGAACTCCTTGACTTGGCTCACTCCAATTGGATGCTTGTGCTTTTCTTCACTCCACCTCAACAAGCCTTAGCACTCACTGTCAAGCCACGAGCTCCACCAGGCAGCCAAGGCTTTAAATTGACCCCTCCATGGCCAAAGGGGAGGTTAGCAAATTACTTGGGGAAACACTACCCATTTGCTTCTAGAGACTCTCAAAGAAATTCTCAGCTCAATCCCACCACTTTCCCCCTCTGGTTCCCACTCTAAGGGCTCAATTTTGGGTTCAAAAATTCAGTTTGAACCAGGACATATTTCCACACACCTCTACAATCCACCAAACTCTAATTAATTGTACCCACACCATCACCAGAGTAAGCGGAGTTGATCCCTCACAAAAGCCCCTTCTCAAATAGCCTCTAATGTAGCTCTAGACCAACACTTGAAATCAAGCTTGATCAAAATCATGTATAGACAATTCACCAAGACCTAGGACTTTAACTGGAGGTTTGTTGGACCCAATCAAAGCTACCACAACCATCTGGTTGAGCCCTCCCTTCTCAGACAAAGGTACTAAACCTTAACCCTAATCCGAGCCTATTTTGATTGTCCATACATATTTACAGTATTTCATATTGTATAAGCCATATATATATACTTGTCTTGAGTAGATGAAGGTTTAAGAACAAACCCCATGCAATTTGGTTGAGTCTAGATAAAGATCTTAAGGTTTTAGTGTAAACAACTCTCGGGTTAGGTCATTTGGGTACGATGACGGGGAGTCATTCGATCACGCGGGTATTGGATGGACGAAAAAGATCAAGCCGGACGAACCCTTGGAGAAAAAAGGCGGGTCACATGGCAGCTGAGGTGGATGGTACCATCAAATGGGGGAGCATCGCGTGTGAGTTCGGAGCCGCCGTAGGATGAGTTGGCGCTGCACGTTTAAATATAAAAATATGGATTTTTGGAATTAATTAAATGCTTGAACTTCAAAAATTCATATCTTTCTCTAAAAATATCATAAAAAGAAAAGAAAAATATCATGTTTCTCAGTGAATAGACGAAAATAATGTGGACTAAAAATAAAAATTATTTTCTTACTCCCTAATTTTTAATGATTTAAATAATCTCTGGAGTATTTAAATTTATTATGATCAAACATTTCTCACCAAGGCTTGAAATTTTGAGGGTTTATTCCTCATGATAGAGGCTATGGCATCTAATTTTTCCAAGGTCAGAAGACATCTCTATGCTTCTAACCTTAATTTTCAAGCCAAGATGACTATTTTGGCTTATTTTAATTATATAAATTAAAAGACCACTTAGAAAATTATGGGAATAAATTTAGTAGGGTTCCTATAGTCAAAGAAGCTTAGGAAAAATATCATGACGGCTTCAATAATTTTCTAAATTGCTATATTTTCTTAAGTGTATATATCTTGTCGTAATTCATGTAAATTAAATAATTAAAAAAAGTTAGCAAAATTATTTCCACACTATGTATAAAAATTATGTGTACCAACTGTAAAAATTTAAAATTATTTGATTAAGTTTGAGCAGTAAAGTTGATTTTCTAAGAAACCTTGTATTTTTGTACAAAAATAATTATAATAAATTAAATACATTTGTGAAAATTATGAAAAGTAGTTTTGTGAGTTCCATGTGATCAGGGGCACTTAGAAAAAATAAAAGTTATTTTTGATAAAATACTCAATTTTTGGGCCTTATTTTGAACTTAAAATAATTAAAAATAATTAAAAAATCCCAAAAAATACAAAAAAAAATTAAAATGTGCCTAATGCTCTCCTGATCACTTAAGAATCCTTAAAATATTTTTCCTAAATTTTCCAAGTTAAAAACTAATTTTAAAACATNATAAAATAATTAAAAAATCCCAAAAAGTACAAAAAAAAATTAAAATGTGCCTAATGGTCTCCTGATCACTTAAGAATCCTTAAAATATTTTTCCTAAATTTTCCAAGTTAAAAACTAATTTTAAAACATTAAAAATATATTTTTCTTTATTTTTCTCTTTAAAATAATTATGATAAATAAATTAAAAATCATAAAAATACAAAATTTGATTTTATGAGTCTTCTAAACTTAGAAAAGTTTAATAAGAATATAAAAAATATTTTTTTGTAATCAAATAATTATTTTCCTTTTAATTAAATCATTGAAATTTGTTAATAATTAAATAATAAGAATAAAACTTTAATTCAAAAAATTATGAAATTTTTTCTATGTGTTTCTCTGACCTAAAGGAATCTCTAGTTATTTTCTCATGAATAAAAACTTTATTTTTGAAAGTTAGGTAAAATCAACTTTGAAAATACTACTTTCTAAATTTAAATAATTATTTAAATAAAACTAAATTACATTTTGAAAATCCACATTTTCTCCTTTGATGTTTTAATTGACCCAAGGATAGGACGCTTTAAATTCTCAAAGTCATTTGAATTTTGATTAATGAGTTATGACGTGAAGAGCACCAAAGGCAAAGGGTTAACTTTAAATTTTGGTGCCTTAATCAAAATGTAGGGTTAACAAAGGGAAAATGGATAATTTTGATCCTAATGAACATGTTTGGATGATTGAAATACAATGAGATTAAAAATTAGAAACTTACTTGTCACCTTTTCTATAATATGAACAAAAATCCTAACTTCTCTATACATAAAGACTTGGAAGTCAATTAAGATCAAATGATTCTTAAGTGATGAGCTTAAGCTAGGAAGATGATTATTTATTTATCTTAGGCCTAAAATTTGTGATGATGTGATCTTTTAATAAGAACATATGTCACTTAAACCACTATTTTAGCCGCCATCAATTTCCCCTGTTATGATTATTAAGGGCTTGGTAGTGACCTAGGCTCGATGTCTAAACCCAATTGATTGGAATTAGAAGATAATATGATTGGTAATTAACATCTTTAAATACTACGNATCACCATCAATTTCCCCTGTTATGATTATTAAGGGCTTGGTAGTGACCTAGACTCGATGTCTAAACCCAATTGATTGGAATTAGAAGATAATATGATTGGTAATTAACATCTTTAAATACTACGAGCCTGACTTTAATTGTGGGCACCGCAATATTTTATGACTCAAGCCTGCCTTAGAGGCACCCACCCACATAACTCTTAAATGAAATATCAGTTAATTAATGGAGTGTCCTAGCCTTGGGATAAGTAGAACATCAAGTTTTTTTGATCAATGGGATAACCTTAGTTTAACCTTGGATGATTAATAGAACGATATGATAAGTTCTAAATTAACTANACTTAAATGAAATATCAGTTAATTAATGGAGTGTCCTAGCCTTGGGATAAGCAGAACATCAAGTTTCCTTGATCAATGGGATAACCTTAGTTTAACCTTGGATGATTAATAGAACGATATGATAAGTTCTAAATGAACTAAAAAAGTTCCAAAAAATCTTCAAAGTGCTTGAGGGTCATACACTGAGCACTTTGGAATCTCTTGAATATTTTGAAGGGCAAATTGAACTTGCTATATTTTGTTCTAAAATCATCCACTAAGATCATCCAAGACTCAATAAAGTCATAACTTGGGGTTTGGTAGCTACACCTTCATCTATTCGTGCAATTTGAATTCCTTGAAAAATTTTATACACATTACCAAAGCTAACCTTTCATGTGGAAGGAGTGGGAAGAATCAACAGGTACACTTTAAGTTATTGGATCGCANTAACTAAAAAAGTGTCAAAAAATCTTCAAAGTGCTTGAGGGTCATACTCTGAGCACTTTAGAATCTCTTGAATATTTTGAAGGGCAAATTGAACTTGCTATATTTTGTTCTAAAATTATTCACTAAGATCATCCGAGACTCAATAAAGTCATAACTTGGGGTTTGGTAGCTACACCTTCATCAATTCGTGCAATTTGAATTCCTTGTAAAATTTTATACACGTTACCAAAGCTAACCTTTCATGTGGAAGGAGTGGGAAGAATCAACAGGTACACTTTAAGTTATTGGATCGCAATTTACTTATATTTATTTGCACCTTTTATTTCCTGATTGTAAAGAGTGCAACTTAAAAAATGATGCCACCCTATATGTCAAAACCAAAACTATTAGGATAACTGCAAAACCAAAACTAATATTTAAAAATTAAACAAGATAAAATTCACTGCCACAACAACCAAAATATAAGACAACTCAAAATTTAATAAAAATAAAATAAAACAAAAATTGCAACTAAATTAAGATGTTTCTATTGGATGATCGAGAATCCCCGGAGGAGGTAACCCACGATTGCTAACAAGATTTCCTATGGTCTAAATGAAAGTGTGGAACTCATTAAGTTGGGTTTAGTAAATTCATTTGGACTAAGTGAATCCAAAAGAAAATAGTGGTGCCAGAACAAGGGAACCATAGGATCCTAACCAGTGTAGCTCTAATCAACTTTAACATTCCCCATAACATTTAAATAACCATAACTTTAGGAGACATTTGATTATACACATGATGTGACACATTAAAAAACATAAACTCGTCAAGACGAGGAACTTGGAGCTAGCATTGTGGGTAGCATGACCATCTTCAACAGAAAAACATGTTAACATCAGCTAAACGATTCCTTAGAATTAAACAACAAGCCATAGGATTTTGAGGTTGTCCGCCTAGTGCGACATAAATCTTCAACTTTTCTTTAGGCCTTTGTATGGTTCTGCTATACAATATAAGCCCTAACTCGCTTTAGGATTCTGAGGTTGTTGTTCGTCATGACCTAATTCCTCATATCTTCCAGGCTATTTATGTGATCATTTCGCATGGATGTAAGTTATAATTAAATAAAACTGACAAGATGAAACATTTAATTATTTCTCCTCTAAATTGAAGTCAAATAGTAGGATAGCTTGGGAAGTCACCGAGGTTCTCTTAAGGATCTGTGACACACCTAGTTCTTCTTCCTTTGGATTCCATAATAAAGGTTCTAAATTGGAGCCATTCCCATTTCACACCTCTTCGTCTGATCTCTTTGACAAGTCCTATCCTTTGAAATTCCTGAAGATAATATCCCTTGATTTTTATCGAGAGTTTTGTTAGGTGACTTTGGTTATCTAAGATGTAATTAGCTATAAGGGCTTTCCTTATAAAAAACTTTTCCAAACCAATCTTAATATAAACCCTTTTTAATTTTTCATATTAAATAGGGGAACTTGTCGGCTTACAAATAAAAATGGTTTTGCAGACTAAATGGATGTCATATATTTCTTAGTTTGTTTGATCGGGCCTCACCCTTAAGTTTTGTGCTTATCTTTCGGGATAGATAAATAGCTTGAGGTGTAGTGCTCTTTCATCTAAACTTTGAAAGATATGAGATTAGTTTGATTTCATATTTTTCTAATAATTAAATATATATATGTAAATTAAAATGTCTTTCTGAAGAGGGTGACGGGACTCTAGTTCTGACGACCGACAGGTTCCAATGGGCAACACCTTAACCAAAATAGTGTCAACCAGTGAAGAAAGAGAATTCAGAAGAACTTCAAGACAATTAGTGGAGAGGATTTGAGATAAGTGTTTATCTTTGTTACTACATTTTTTTTTATTTAGATTTCTTATTTTTGTGCATGATTTCTACTTTTAAACTCATGTGTAGTTCTGTTTTCTCCATGTTTTCTTTATCTTTTTTCCTTAAAATGATAAGTGATTAAGTGTTGAAAGGGAGTTGTGTCAAGTATTAGACTTCAATGTTTGAAGAAATTCTGTTAATTTGAAACCTTGTTTATCATTTACTTCTTGATTTTTCCAACTATGATGTTAATACCTATTGTGAGAACATGAAAATTTTGAGATGGTACTGTATCAGTCAATAAATAGTAAGAATCAAATATTGATTTCATAGATGAGAATGTATTTCATGGGGTTAAGTGCAAATAAATAGGAAAATAAACTTTCATGGGTATAGAATTAGGGGACTTTAGAGTGACAGGCTAAAGCCCCCAATTTGATTTACATTTTTAAGTTTTGATATGAAATGTTAGCCTACAGGTGGAGGGGGAAGAGGGAAGTCTAGAGTGAGAGCTAGTATCTTCCCTACCTAACAGATCTTCAAGGCTATTCAAAATATATATTAGCCAATATTCTTTATAGCATCTCCAGTAAGTGTAAAGAATATTATTACTCCTATCTGGCAAAAAACATTTAGAATACTTCCACAACATAATTTCTATACTTGTTGCAGATTCATGATTAGGTAAAAGATATTTTACTTATATTTCCTTCATCATAAATTATTTAGTTAAGTTAATTAGTTGCTTCCTTTATTTTCAAATTATCAAAAATTATAAAAAGAATTAAATTTTCATTCCTATTATAGTAACTTAAGTTTTAGTAAGAATATTTTGCTAAGTTGGATTTTTGTTATCTAAACTTTCTAGTTTTTGAAAGTAAATATTGCCAGTTTTCTCTATAGGTTCAAAACTCAGGGTTTACTTGATAATGATACATATACTTGCGTAGTATCCAATATTTAAATATTATAACTGTATTCTTCTTTTCTTCATAGTGGAAAAATTACCTAACTTTCGCTTTTGTCAGGTTTTTGGCTTCGTTGCAAAATATGAATCACTATTAAGGAAATTAAGCATATATCACATACATCACAATGAGCATCTATATAGAAAGTTGGGATCACGGTTTTGACGCCGTTGCTGGGGGAAAATTAAATTTAAAATAAAAAATTTTAAGAAAGGAAGTTCTTAGAAAGCAAAATTTCTATTCTTATAAAGTCTTACTTAAAATTTAGGAATTAGTATAGGAATATTGTAGTGTTATTTTTATATTAAGTTCTTGTGTGTGTTCTTATTTATTTTAATTTATTTTATGTATTTCATAGTAATGTATGCGTAGTTCAGGTTCCATAGGGCTTGTGCCTTACGATTTTGAATTAGAAAGAACTATTAGAGAAATTAAAAAAAATTTAAAATTACTAAAAAATTTCAAGAAATGACAAATCAAAATAATAAAAATGTTGAAGATTTTGGACCTTTAAGAGATTATGCAAACCCTATGGTAGATGAACTTCATTAAAGTATTGAAAAACCCATTGTAGTGACTAATTCATTTAACCTTAAACTTGTTATTATCTAAATGATATCAAATAATCAGTTTGCGGGAGCACCAACTGAAGATCCAAATTTGCATCTTGCCAATTTTCTATAATTGTGTGCTACATTTATGCATGATGGTATATTAGATGATTCTAAAAGACTTAAATTATTTTCTTTCTCACTAGGGGATAAGGCTAAGATATGGTTACATTCATTATAACCTGTATCTATCAGAACTTGTGGAGATTTAGCACAAAAATTCCTTGCTAAATAATTTCTATCATAAAAAATTGCAAAGCTTAGAAATCATATTACATTTTTTTTGTTAGTTTGAATGAGAATCTATTTATGAAGCTAGAAAAAGATTTATAGAACTCTTATTAAAGTGTTCAAACCATGCTATACCAGATTGGTTAGTAATTCAAACCTTTTACAATGGACTAGCTGGATCTCGTAGATCTATTATTGACATCACTACTGGTGGTTCATTAATGTCAAAACCATTTAATGACGCTTATGCTTTAATTGAAGAAATGGCTACAAATAATTTTCAATTTCTTTCTAAAAGGGTAAATCTTAAGAAGGTAGCCAATATTCATGAAATTGATGCTCTTGCTATGTTAGCAAATCAAGTTGTTGCAATTTCAAGGAAGTTAGATCAATTTGGAATGAGTTTTTCTCAACCAATTTCCATGATTGAAGAGAATTCATCAGACCAATTGGTAGATTCTTAAGCATCATTAGAAATTTTGAATGCCATAAATAATGAGTAGAATAACCCATATTGAAACTATTATAACCCAGGTTGGAAGAAACATCCTAACTTTAATTGGAATAATACTTTGGATGGTAATAATCAACAATGGGGGAACAACCAAGTAAAACNTTAAGATACAAATCTCATTGTTGTCGCTTCCCTGGTCTACATCAGCATATGCTTATAGTTGAAGTGGTTCGAGTGTAACAGGATGTTCATAATGTAGTGTACCTTCGAGATACCTGAGAAGTATTTTTAAAAGTTGGTGGTGCAGAGTGTTAGGATTGTGCATGTATTAACTTAAAAGATTTACCGTGAAGCTTATGTCAATTCTAGTTATAGCGAGGTATTGAAATGATCGTATAATTTTTTTGTAGTGATGACTGCCAATCATTGGTGTTGGTGTGATCGTGTGTTCATGTGGATGTGTCGGTAATGGCATCAACATAGGTTTAGCTTGCAACCTTCTTGATTTTGTGAGAATATTACTCAGCTATGTTGTTTGATTTAAAAATTTACAAAGTCCGAGAAAGTGAGAGATGTTAGCAAATTGTTTTAAATTAAATTGCTTACAAAGTTTGTGAATCAATGAGTTAATAGCAGTGGTAGAATTTCTCATTTTTAGAATATCATCTACATATACTAGCAAGTAAATATGGTAGTATTATGATGATATATAAAGAGGGATGGATCATCAATGCTAAGTTGAAAATGTCGTCCATATAGAAAGTTAAAAAAGTAGAATACTAATAACACAGAGCTTTTTTGAGATCATAAATTACTTATGTAACTTGCTTACATAGTAAAAATATTGATTATTTTTTAAGCCAGGAGGTTGAGACACATACACAGTATCTTCAAGTTTCTTGTCTAAAAAACATTTAAAATATCAAGTTGTTGTATTTCCCATTGTGTTTTTGTGGTAAGTGCAATGAGCATGCAAATTGTTGGAAATTTGGCTACTAGACTACATGTCCTTTGATAGTCTATCCCTTCTTGTTGAGAGAATCCTTGAACCACTATTCTAGTTTTATGTCTTCTTATTGATCCATCAACGTGATGTTTTATTTTGAAAGTTCATTTTAATCCAAAGGCATGTTAATTTTAGACGGAGGTGCTGAAGTTCGATTCTTCTATTTTTGCAGAGCCATAAATTCTTCAACCATTGCATTTCTCTACTATGATTGTTTGATAGTTTAATTGAAAGATGTGGGTTTAGCTTTTGCGGTATTATGTAAACGGTTAAAAATCTTTACAGGTTTGAGCTTTCCTGCCTGAAACTGTTGACCATATGATTTTGTCGTGGATGTGGAGGAGAAGTATGAGTGTATGGTATTTCTAGTGGTGTGTGTGGAGGAACTTGCACCAATGATGTTGTCAAGTGTAACAACGATGTTGGGTGTGTAGGTAGTAGGTGACATGTCTTAAGTTTTATTAGTTGGGAAAATGAGAGTATAGGTGGGTATAAAATTGATGGTGGAGGCTATGAAGTGTTTGTTATTAGCATTGGTATGAGTGGTGTAGATCATTTGTAGGTAAAATTATTTCAATAAAAGGAACATGCCTAGATATGATATTTTTGTTATTTTGAATATCAAAGTGCTTATAATCTTTGTGCTTTTGACTATATCTCATAAGAATACATAGAGGAGCGCTTATGGGCTAAACTTATGGTGAGTTTGATGTTGATGACAAGGGAAGCATACATTTTATGTATGAGGGCAACTGAGTTGATCAAATGTATGAGGGCAACTGAGTTGATGCCCAATGGCTTATGCTTACAAATATTTTTGTAAATGGCGTGAGATCTACTCTCCTCCCTCGTCTATCCTCAAGTATTTTATGTATTTATTATGATGTGTGAGTCATTGCTTATGCAAATTTTATACACAATGATGAAAAGATAATGGGGGCAGTCTATAAGTGGTACGAGGTTTTTTTTCTTCTAAAATTTAAATCATAAAAAATCATAGTCTGCTCAATTAAAATAATATATAATACAATATATGATGTTTCTATGTATAAATATCTTTTGAAGATTTACATGCATGCCACTCCCTCAATTCCTATGTATTTAAGTTTCTATTGCTTTTTATATTTAGACCCATCAGACATTTCATATTACATCAAAAATAGAGAAATTTACGTATGCACCAAAAAAATTCTTATTTTTTTTATTTATTCACACCTAATATATATATATATATATATATATATATATATATATATATATATATATATATATATATATATANGCAGTCTTCATCAAAATTGAAATTTGCTTCTTTCTCCAGTAAATGGCATAAGAACTTAACAATTTTTGAAAAGTCTCTAACATATTGCCGGTAGAATTTAGCATGTCTTCAAAAACTACTAAGTTTGCTTACATTGGTTAGTAAAGGTAAATTAGCGATCACTTGAATTTTAGCAGGATCTATTGCTATACCATTTTCTAATATTTAATGTCCCAATACAATTTCTTCTCCTACCATAAATTGGCATTTTTTCAAACTAAGGACTAAATTTGTTTCTTCACAGCACTTAAAAACTTTTGATAAATGTTCTAAATAAGAGTCAAATGAAGTTCCAAAGATTGAAAAATTATCCATAAATACTTCAATTCCTTTTTCAATTAAATCACAAAAAAATGTCATCATACATCTTTGAAATATAGTAGGGACATTACATAAACCAAAGGGCATTCTTCTAAAAGAAAATGTACCATATGGACTGGTAAAAGTTTTTTCTCTTGATCCTCAGGAGTTATTTGAATATGGTGAGTATATCCATCTAGAAAATAAAAGTATTTATGTCTAGCTAGTCTATCCAACATTTTTTCTAGAAAGGGTAGTGGAAAGTGATCTTTCATGGTAACAAGATTTAATTTTCTATATTCAATGCATATTCGCCACCCTGCAACATATCTAGTAGGTATTAATTCATTATGTTTGTTCACTCTCACAGTTACTCCTCCTTTCTTATGAACACAGTGAATTGCACTAACCCATGCACTATCTAAAATAGGGTAGATAATTCCAGCATCTAACCACTTTAAAATTTTTTTATTTACAATTTCTTTCATAACAGGATTCAATCTCCTTTGAGGATCAGCCCTAGTTCTCTTCCATATCAATTCTATGCATATAAATTGAAAGATTGATTCCTTTAATACAGCTATTGTCCATCCAAAGGCTTTCTTAAAATTTTTCAGAAATTTTATCAACTTTTCTTCTTCTTCTAGCGTTAATTTTGAGGAAATTATAACTGGTAAAGTAGAGGAATCACCTAAAAAGGCATATTTTAAATGATCAGGAAGTAACTTCAACTCAAGTTCCGGAGGTTCTTCTATTGATGGACAAAATGATTTATCTTTTTCTATCGTATCCAAAATTTCAAAATTTTCTCGAACATAGTTTGAATCTTCTTTAAAAGATCTTCACATTGATCTAATTCCTCTTCTTGATCGTGTTCCAAATCCTTTTTTTCAGATTTTTCTTTATAATTAGTTTTGAAATGACATTCACTCAGATATCTTATAACATCCATTCTATAACATTCATCATCTTTACCTTTTGTAAGATATTTCATTAACCTTGAAATGTTAAAAGTAATAGTTTGATCATTGATGTGCATAGTTAATTTCCCTTTCTGCACATCTATCATTGCTCCTCCAGTGGCTAGAAAAGGTCTCTCCAAAATGATAGGTGTCTCTTTATCTTCCTCCATATCAAGCACAATGAAATCAATAGGAAAGATGAATTAATTCACTTTCACTAGGACATCTTCTATGACTCCTTTAGGGTACGTTATTGAACAATTTGCTAACTACAGAGTTATAGTAGTAGGGGTTATTTTTCCTAATCCTTATCTCTTAAATATTGATAATTACATAAGGTTAATGCTTGCACCTAAATCACATAAAGATTTCCCATTAAATCTATCTCCTATCGCACATGGAATTGTAAACCTACCAGGATCTTTATGCTTTTTGGGAAGCTTTTCCTAAATTATAGCACTGCACTCCTCACTAAGTGCAACAGTCTTATTATCTTCAAACTTCCTTTTCCTATTAAGAATATCCTTTATAGCCTTTACATAGTTTTGCATTTGTTTAAAGCCTTTAGCAAATGAAATATTAATTATAAGCTTCTTAAAAATTTCCATAAATTTTTAAAATTGCTTATCAAACTTCTGTTGACAAAGTCTCTAAGGAAATGGAGGTGGTAGTTTTTCTAACTTAACTTTAAGTGAAGAAATAGGTCTTTCAAAATCTTTTGGAGTGTCCTCTTTTGATTCTTTAATTTCTTCTCTCTCTACTTCAGTTTCTTTTTATTCAACTCTCTTCCACTTCTAAGTTGAACGGCTTTTACTTGCTCTTTATTCTGGTCTTTCAGATTTGTTTCAGTATTACTAGGAAGTGTTCCTTGGGATCTATTTATTAATGAATTTGTAATCTGTCTAAGTTGATTCTCAATATTTCTAATTGTAGCTCTTTGACTTTGTAACTGATTTCTCATTTATAACATCACTTCTTCTATAGACAACTTCTTTTCCTTAAATTGTGGATTACTGTTGAAACTTGGAGGATAAGTAGATCAATAATTATTATTCACTTGGTTGTTCATGTTTCCCAATGGATTTACTTGATTGTTCCTCCATTGCTAAATATTACCACACGTAGTATTATTCCAATTAAATTTAGAATGGTTCTTCAAACCTGGGTTATAAAAATTTGAATATGGGTCATTCTGCTTGTTATTTATGGCATTCAAAGTTTCTAATGATGCTTGAGAATCTACCATTTGGCCTAAATTTTATTCAATCATAGAGATTGGTTGAGAAAAATTCATTTCAAATTGGTCTAACTTCCTTGAAATTGCAGCAACTTGATTGAAAATTGATTGAGAAAAATTCATTCCAAATTGGTCTAACTTCCTTGAAATTGCAGCAACTTGATTTGCTATTGAGAAAAATTCATTCCAAATTGGTCAACTTCCTTGAAATTGCAGCAACTTGATTTGCTAACAAGTAAATGCATCAGTTTCATGAATATTGGCTACTTTCTTTGGATTCACCTTCTCAGAAGGCCATTGAAAATTATTGGTAGCCATCTCTTCAATTAAAGCATAATTCATGAATGTTGGCTACTTTCTTAGGATTTACCCTCTCAGAAGGCCATTGAAAATTATTAGGGCCTAACTTCCTTGAAATTGCAGCAACTTGATTTGCTAACATAGTAAATGCATTAGTTTCATGATTTAACTTCCTTAAAATTGCAGCAACTTGATTTGCTAACATAGTAAATGCATCAGATTCATGAACATTGGCTACTATCTTTGGATTTACCCTCTCAGAAGGCCATTGAAAATTATCGATAGTCATTTCTTCAATTAAAACATAAGCGACATGAAATGGTTTTGACGTTAATGAACCACTAACATCGGCATCGATAATAGATCTAAGAGATCCAACTAATCCATTATAAAAAGTTTAAATTAATAACCAATCTAGTTTTTCATGGTGTGGACACTTTCTTAAGAGTTCTTTAAATCATTTCCATCCTTCATAAATAGATTCCCCTTCAAACTGATTAAAAGATGTAATATCATTTCTAAACTTCGCATTTTTATGGTGAAAAATGTTTAACAAGGAATTTTTGTGCTAAATCACCCAAACTTTTGATAGATCCAGGTGCTAATGAATGCAATCACATCTTAACTTTATTCCTCTGTGAGAAAGGAAATGACCTAAGTTTTATGGCATCATCTGATACACCATCATATTTAAATGTAGCACATAATTCTAGAAAATTGGCACATGGCATCATCTGATACACCATCGTATTTAAATGTAGCGCACAATTCTAGAAAATTGGCAAGTCATCATCTGATACACCATCATATTTAAATGTAGCACACAATTCTAGAAAATTGACAAGATGTTATCATCTGATACACCATCATATTTAAATGTAGCACACAATTCTAGAAAATTGGCAAGATGTAGATCTTTATTTGGTGATCCACAAACTGATTATTTGATACCACTTAGATAATAACAGGTTTAATTTGAAATGAATTAGCCACTACAGTTGGTTATTGAATACTACAATGAAGTTCATCTACCCTAGGGTTGACATAATCTCTTAATAGTCTAAATTCTTGATGAATTTCAGCTTTTTGATCATTTTAGTTTGCCATTTCTGTAATTTTTTTAGATTTTTAAAATTTTTTAATTTTTTTGTTTTTTTTATTTTCTTAACAGTTCTTTCGAGTTTAGAATCATAGGACACTAGTCCTTCAGAACTTGAACTACACATACACTAACATAAAATAAAATACTATAAAACACACACAAAATAAAATACTAAATAAGATATTCCAAAAATAACTTTTTAAAAGTTTAAATAATACTTTCTAAAATAGAAATTTATTTTCAATCAATTTTTGAAATCTTCCCCGGCAATGGCGCCAAAAACTTGATCCCCGATAACTGCTTATATCCAACAATATAACAATGTATGCAATTATATTTTCACTTATATTTCCTTACTTTAGAATAGTACCAAAAACTTGATCCTGAAGAAAATAAGAATTTAACTCTTTAATTGATATATATATATATTGGGATACTACGTAAGTATATGTATCATTATCAAGTAATATAGAACTTTTTGATTAAGCCTCAAATATTGAACCCATAAAGAAAATTGGTAGTATGCACTTTCAAACAACAAAGTTCTATTTCAAAAAGATAATCACTTAATCTATGGATAATTTGACAGTAACTAAATTTCAAATCTTTTTAGTATTTTGATATTTTGACAAAATAGTAACAACTTCAAAATAACTTGAGTTTATGCAAAGGAAAAGCACAGAATATGAAAATATCTTTCTCCTTTTCATGAATTAGTAATAGGTATAAAAATTATGTTAGGGAAGTATGCAAATAGGAGAAATAATATTCTTTACCCTTACTAGAGATGTTATAAAGAACATTGGTTAATTTAAAGTTTGAATTTATGAAGAACGACTAGGCAGGGAAGATACAGCTCTTACTCTAAAGTCCCCTTGATTCCCTCCAACTGGGGCTAACATCCCATATCATAACCTAAAACAATAAACCAAGTTAAGGGGCTTTAACCTATCACATTAAAGTCCTCTAACTCTACACCCTTCAAAGTTTATTTCTCTATTTATTTGCNATTTTTCAATTTTTAAAACGATAATTACTTAAACTAATGATTTTTTCAGGAATTTAAAATCTAAATATTTTTGGTATTTTTGATATTTTAACGAAACATTAGAAAGATAACTAAAGTTTTTATAGAAGAAAAGTACTCAATATTAAAATATCTTTCTTCGTATCATGAATCATTAATAAGTGTAGAAATTCTGTTGTGGAAGTATGCAAATTGTGTTATGCCAAATAGAAGCAATAATATTCTTTACCCTAACTAGAGATGCTATAAAGAACATTGAATAATTTAAAGTTTGAATAGTTCTGAAGATCGGATAGGTAGGGAAGATACTAGCTTTCACTCTAGAGTTCCCTCAATTCCCTCCACCTGGGGGCTAAAATTCTCGTATAAGAACCTAAAACAATAAACCAAGTTGGGGGCTTTAACCTGCCACTTTAAAGTCCTCTAACTCTACACCATTCAATGAATAATTCCCAATCAATTTGCACTCAATCATATGAACTACATTCTCATTCATACAACCTCATGTGATTCTTTCCAATTGTTAANCAGTTCTTACAAGTTCTCACAACAAATTTTAACATCTGAATAGGCCAAATCAAGAAGTAAATGAAGTGCATGGAATAAAATCATCACAATTTCTTCTAACATTAAAGATTAATACTCTCCACAACTTCCATCAAAACTTTAATTACTAATCATTTTAAGGAGAAAGATAAAGAAAGATACTCAGAATCGATGGAGAAAACAAAACCTTACTTTAGTTTAAAAGTAGAAATCATTGTCAAACCAATAAGAAGTCTCGATTAAGACCAAAACTAGTTTAAAAATAAAGATAATAAATTATCTCAAATCCTCCACCAAACTCTTGAAGTTCCTTTGAATCTCCTCTTTTACAAAAAAACTATACTTTCAAAATAAAACTAAACATAAAAAGGAAAAAAGTATATTAGTGGTACCTGAATCTCTCCACAAGATTCTCCATGATCTTCTGAGGACTCAGCACACTCTCTCTCTTCAAGCACCCATCTCAAATGTCTCAACTTCTTTCTTTTATAAAATTCCCAAAGGGTGCCTTGGAAATTCTTCAAAATGTGCCCAAAATTGATGTATTCTCCAAGGAATGCCTCCTTTCACAAGTCTTTTAAAAATATTTTCATTTGTAATGGTCATAACCACCCTCTTTAGCCAATAGGTGCCTCAAATGTTTCTTCAAAATTCAGCCAAATGAAGAAAACAACCAAATAACTGCTTTTGGGGCTTAAGTGCAGAGTCTATGGAGCTTAGGCTCAGTCTTCTCTGTTTCACTGGCGCTTAAGCACTAGATCTGGCTCTTAAGTGCCAAAACACTTTTGCACAAATTTCATATTTTTGCTCCAAATTTGATCCTTCTTAACTCCTTTTAGCATTTTTCACCTTTTTACTTGTACCTTAAAAAAAACACACGAATATCTTTCATTAAAGTGCAATATTTCAGAAATAGGTATAAAAATGTGTTTAAAAATACTATATATTTTAGGTGTATCACCTATGCTCTCAGACTTAAATATAAAGCTTAAACCTTAATTTTTTGCTCGATTTGCGCCTTTGTGAAGAAAATTTTGATTTCATAAGCATGTAGCCATATAGATGTGTTTGTCTTGACTAGATAAAGGTGTAAGAAAAGACTTAAATGATTTAGTTGAGTATAAGCTGAGTTCCTAGGGTTTGAAGTTGAACGGTTCTCGGGCTAGGCTGATCGGGGACAATGAAAGGATGTTGTCCATTTCCACGTGTATCTGTTGGAATATCCAGATCACGTCTCGCGAGAAGATGAGAAGAGAGTCACGGGCTGACAAGCCACTGAGGTGGATGGCAACATCAAATGGTGGAGCTATGCATGGAAAGCTTGGCACGTACGTGGTTGACGCAACAACTCAGTTGGATAAGTAGAGAATTAGGTATTTTTTATTTAAGTTAATTCCATAACCTAGAAAATCCATAACTTAGTGTAGAAAAATCATAAAAATAAAATAAAAGTATCATGTTGCTTAGTGAACAGAGGAGAACAATGTGAAGTAAAAAAGAAAAATTATCTTAAGAGTCTGATTTTTAATTAATTAAACACTCTCTGGAGTCTTATAATTTTAATTAAATAAATAATAATTACCATGGCTTGAGACTTCAGGGGTTTGTTCTTCATAATAGTAAAGAAGTTTTGTGATTTTTCCAAATTCAAAAAGCATCTCTACACATGTAACCCTAACTTCCAAGTTTAGATGACTATTTTGCTTAAAATAATTATATAAATTAAAATATAAATTAGAAAAATATGAAACTTCTTTTGGTAGATTCCCTGTGGTCAAAGGACTCTAGAAAAATGTAAATTAAGTTTGAATATTTATGTAAATGACTAGAGTTAATTAAAGTTAAAAATTACTAAAAATTAAAATAAATTTTATATACATTATAAAATTAACAAAAATGATTCCACACTCTAAGTAACACTCATTCTAACTCATTGTAAAAAATTGAGATTTATTTGATTTAGTTTTATCATTAAAGTTGATTTTCTATGTAAAAAATAATATTTTGGCATTAAAATAATTTTAATAAATTAATTATATTTAAAAAAATTATGAAAAGTGGTTTTATGAGTCTCTTGTAATTAAGACCACTTTAAAAAATAAAAAATATTTTAAAATAAATAGCTCATTTTTTAGCTATATTTTGAATAAAAAAATAATTAAAAATGACTAAAAATTTAAAAAAATATGAAAATGGTTAACAATATCCCCAATTACTTCTTGATCATCACAAATTACTTTCTGATCACTTGGGACTCAATATAATATTTTTTCTAGTTTTTCTAAATTAAATATAAATTTTTAACGGCTGAAAATATATTTTATCTAATTTTACATTAAAATAATTCTAATAAATAAATTCAAATTAAAAAAAATGTAAATTTTATTTCTTTGAGTTCTATGACCTAAGTGAGATTTAATAAAAATATAAAAAGTACTTTTTTAAACTAAAACATATTTTCTATTAAATTAAATCACTAAAATCAATAAATAATTATAATAATTAAAATAAAATTTAAAAAATTATAAAATTTTTCTATGTGGTCCTTTAACCTAGGTGAACCTTTAATAATTTTCCCATGAACAAAACTTTTACTTTGGTAAGTTAAATAAATTAATATTGAAAATCTTATTTTCTAAGTGAAAATAATTATTTAAATTAAATAAAAATTGAAAAAATCACATTTTCTCCCCTAATATTTTAATTGAAAAATGAGTTAGGTGCTCTAAAAACTTCAAATTAATTTGAGTTATATTTGATAAGTTATGAAGTGGAGAGCCCTAGGGGCAAAATGACAATTTTAGATTTTGATGTCTTAATTAAAATTTAGGATTAACCGAATGGGTAAATGGGTAATTTTGATCATAATGGACTCCTTTTTATGTTTGAAATGTAATGGGTTAAAAGCTATAAACAAATTTGTTGTATTTTCCATACAAGAGTAAAACTGTACTTTCATAAATTATCACGATTTGGAAGTCAAACTAACTGGATGATACTAAAGTGATGGGCTTAAGTTAGGAAGATAATAATTCACTTGCTTGAAGCCCCACTAATTGTTGATAACATGATATTTTGATGAGGATATATTCCACTTAAATTAATATTTTGATAATTGCAAATTTACTCATGAAAATTGCTAAGGACTTAGTAGTGAGCTAGGCTTGATATCTAAACTTATTTAATAAGGTTTAGAAAAGATAAGATAACTATATATGAACATTTTTAAAACACTACAGGCCCAACTTTAATGGTGGGTACACAATCTTTAATGACTTAAGCTTACCTTAGGGGCATCCACTTACATAACTCTTAAGTAAAACATTAAATGACTATCTGAGTACCCTACTCTTGAGATAATCAAAATGTTAGATTCACTGAGCATAGGTGTGTTGAAAATTCATTAAAACTAAGTTTAAAGTTCAGGACGATTAATTGAACAATATAATAGTATCAAATGAACTCAAAACATTTCAAAAGTATTTAAAGGTTGTTAAAGATTGCTCCCCAAATACTTTTATAACCTTTTGGATGTTTTGAAGGACAATTTGACCTATTATTCTTTGTACAAAAAAAATCATCCATCAAAACCTTTAGAGACTCACCCAGTTATGACTTAGGGTTTGGTAGTTATGCCTTCATCTAGTTTGTCTACCCTTGCAATTTATTTAAATTTTCTATAAAATTATATATGATGCAAGTTCTAACATTTCAGCGGGAGCAGCGAGAAGATGATAGGTACACATTTACAGTGTTATTTACTTTTTGTCATTTTACTTACTAAAATTTACAACTAATTCTACATATCATGCAAGCTTGAGAGATAAAATGAAAACTTTTTAAAATTAAACAACATTTTCAAAACCAAAACAAAAAAACAATAATTTCATAACACATCCATTTAAATTTATGAGAGTCCCTCAAATGAAGTAACCCATGGTTGCTAATGAGATCTCCCTGGTTTAAATGGGTTTAACAACTCATTTAAGCTAAGTAAATTCAAAAGAAAATAGTGATACCAGAACGAGGGAACCGTGTGATCCTAACCGGTGTCGCTCTAATAAAATTTAACCCTATTTTTGAACCTAAACTTGTCATTAAACCTTTCGGCACCAAAAAGTTGAGAGTTGCCCATTGGAAGCTGTCGGCACAAAAAAGTTGAGGAATTGCTCGTTGGAAGTGCTGGTCGCCAGAACCGAAATCCCCTCACCTGCTTCGGAAAAGCATTCAATTTACATATATAAATAAGTTTAGAAAAATATGAAATCAAACTGATTCCATATCTTTCATAGTTTAAATGAAAGAGCACTACACCTTAAGCTCTGTATCTATTTCTATAGATAAACACAAGACATGAAGGTGTGGTTCGATCAAATAAACTAATAAATATATGACATCCGTTTGGTTTGTGAAAATCATTTTATTTGTAAGTCGACAAGTTCCCCTATTTAATACAAAGAATTAAATAATGTTTATACTAAGCTGGGTTTAGAAAAGTTTCATATAAGGGAAAGCCCTTATAGTTAATTACATCTTAAATGACCAAAGTCACTCAAGAAAACTCTAAAAAAAATCAGGGAATATTGTTTTCAAGAATTTCAAAGGGAAATGACTTTTTAACAAGATCAGAAAAAGAGGTGCGAAAGGGGAATGACTCAAACTTGGAATATTTTATTTTTGAATCCAAAGGAAGAAGGACTAGGGGATGTCTTAGATCTTGAGGAGAACCTTGGTGACTTCCCAAGCTACCCTTTGGTTTGGCTTCAGTTTAGAGGGGAAATATTTAAATGTTTCATATTACCAATTTTATTAGTTAGGGCTTACATTCGTGTGAAACGATCACACAAATAGCATTAAAGATGTGAGGATTTAGATCATGACGAATGACAACTGCAGAATCTTAAGACAAGTTAGGTTTCTAGATTGTACTGCAGAGCTGTACAAAGGCCTAAAGAGAAGTTGAGGATTTATTTCACACTAGGCGGACAACCTCGAAGTCCTATGGTTTGTTGTTTAATTTTAAAGAAAGGAGGGTTTAGCTGGTGTAGACATGTTTTGCTGTTGAAGATGGTCATGTTGCTCATAATGCTAGATTTAAGCTCCTCATTGTTGCAAGTTTAAGTTTTCTATTGTGTCAAGTCATGATGTCAAATCAAATGTTCCTAGGGGTCATGGTTATTTAAATATTATGGGGCATATTAAAGTTGATTAGAGCGACATTGGTTAAGATCCTATCGTTCCCTCGTTCCGGTACAACTTTTTTCTTTTAGATTCACTTAGTCTAAATGAATTTACCAAACACAACTTAATGAGTTTCATACTTTCATTTAGACCGTGGGAAATCTTGTTAACAACATTAAGTTACCATCTATGAGGGATTCTTGATCATCTGATAGAGAAATTCTAATTTAGTTGCGATTTTTGTTTTGTGATGTTTGTAATTAAAATTTGAGTTAGCTTTATATTTTAAATGTTATGGTGGTGAATTTTATCGTATTTGATTTTTAATTTTTTTTTTTGGGTTTTGTGGCTATCCTAGCAGTTTTAGATTTCTTACAGGTGACAACGTTTTCTAACCTGCAAGTTTGAAGCAAGAAGTACATAAAGGTAAATGCAACAATTTAAAAGCATACCTGTTGATTCTTTTCATTCCTCCACCTGAAAGGTTAGTACTTGCAAGACATGTATACAATTTTGCAAGGAATTTAAATAGTAGGAGTAGATGAAGGTATAGCTACCAAACCCCAAGCTATGATTTTATTGAGCTCCAAAGTTCTTAGTGGATAATTTTAGAACAAAATATGGCAAGTTCAACTTGTCCTTCAAAATATCCAAAAGATTTCAATGTGCTCGGGGTATGACCCTGAACTACTTTGAATCTCTCTTGAATTATTTTGATTTCATCATTAGAACTTATCATATTGTTCTATTAATCATTAGAGTTTAGAGTGTGGCTACCCCGTTGCCCAATGAAACTTAACAATTCATTTATCTCAAGGATATGATACTTAATCAATTTGACACTTTTCTTGAGAGTTATATGGATGAATGCCCCTAAGGCAGACCCAAGTTATTAAATATTTGGTGCTCATCACAAATGGGCTCCAATTACTTAAAGAGGTGTTAATCTCTAATCATATTATCTTCTAAATCCAATCAACTGAGTTTAGACATCGAGCCTAGGTCACCACCAAAGCCTTAACAATCATAATGGAGGAAAAAGATGGTGGCTAAAATTTTGGTTTATGTGACGTATATTCTTATTGAAAGATCAAATCATCATCAATTTTAGGCTTAAGACAAGTGAATTATCATCTTCCTCACATAAGCCCAACACTTAAGAATCATTTGATCGTAATTGACTTTCAAGTGTTGAAGATTACAAAAATTATGATTTTGTTGATATTTTGAAAGGTGGTAAGTGAGTTTCTACCTTTAAGCCATTGTATTTAAATCATCCAATGTATTCATTAAGGATCATCCTAATGGTTAATACAAAATTTTAATTAAGACACCAAAATCTAAAATTACCTCTTTGCCCTTTGGGCCTTTCATCTTTTAATTCTTCAAGTGAAATTTAAATAGCCTTGAAAATCTTTGAGTATCACGTCCATGGATCAATTAAACTATTAGTGAGGAGAGTATGATTTTTCAAAAATTGATTTAATTTAAAATAATTATTTTAACCCAAAAATAGGATTTTTCAATGTTAATTTATTTAATTAATCAAAGTGAAGTTTTAACTTATGGAAAAATTAATGGAGGTTTTCCTAGGTTAGAAGAACACTTAGACAAAATTTCATGATTTTTTTTAATAATATTGTAATTATTATAATTATTTAAAGGTCATTTTTAATGATTATTTAAATACCAAAAATATGCTTTAATCTTAAAAAATCACCTTTAAATTTTTATTAAACCCTCATAAGTCCAAGAAACTTAGAGGAACAAATTATATATTTCTATGATTGATATTTAAATTAGTTTAATTATTTTGATGGAAAATAAGAAAAATGCATTTTAGGCATTTAGAAATTTATCTTTAATTTAAAAAAATCAAGAAAAATGTTTTAAGGTGTCTTAAGTGATCAAGGAACAACTGGACACATTTTGAATTTTTTTTTTGTATTTTTAAAAATTTTGATTATTTCAATTATTTTTAATTCAAAATATACTTTAAAAATAAAATAATTTCACAAAATTGGTTTTTATTTTTATTAAATGCCCCTTATCACAACGAACTCAGAAAACTACTTTTCATAATTTTGTCAAGCTTCTTTAATTTAATATAATTTTGTTTGTGCAAAAATACCATTTTTACTTACAAAATCCACTTTAATGGCCAAATTAACTTAAATAAATTTACAATTTTTACAGTGAGTTGAAATGATTTTTATGAACAATTTGGAGTTGATTTTATAATTTTTTTTATTTATATTTAATTTAAATAAATTAATACAAGGTAAAAATATTTAATCAATAAAAGAAATATACAAAATTATTCAGGCCATCAGAATATTTTTTCAAAGCTTCACTAACCATAGGAAACCTAAAAAAATTGATCTCATAATTTTATAAATAATATTTTAATTAATATGATTACATAAAGCCAAAATAGCCATTTAGGCTTGAAAATTAGGGTTAAAAGCACAGAGGTGCTTTTTGACCTTGGAAAAATTGGAGGAGGTGCTCTCTATATGAAAAGTCAACCTTAAAAATTTCAAGCCATGGTGATTAGTATTTAATCATGATTAATTAAAATACCTTAGAGAGTATTTAATTTTTGGTCCACATTATTCTCCTCTCTTCACTAATGAAGAGAGTATTTTTTTGTTTTAATGATTTTTCTGTGCAAAGTTATGATTTTTCAAAGATCAAGCATTAAAATAAATAAAAAATTTCCCAATTTATCTACTTATCCATGCGGCACCACCTCAACATTGTTCGCTCTGAAGTTTCCACGCGGCGCTCTGCCATTTGATGTTGCCAGCCATGTAGCAGCTTCGTTAGCCCGCCTATTCGCACTAAGGATTTGTCTAGCTTGATCTCCCTCGTTGATTAAATAAACACGTGATCAGACAGCTCCCCGTCATCATCCCCAAGTGACTTAACCCAAGAACCATTCACACTAAAACCTTAAGATCTTCGCTTAGACTTAATCAAATCATATAGAGTTTCTTTTTAAACCTTTATCAACTCAAGACGAACATATCTATATGATTTATCAAGCATGCAATCAAGCCATTACAAATGGAGAATCTAAAGTAGCTCGGGTTAGGGTTAGAGCTCAATACCTTTGTCTAAGATGGGAAGCCTCAACCAGATGGTTGTGGTAGCTTTGATTGGGTAAAAAAAACCTCCAGATGAAGTTTCATGCCATGGTGAATTGTGTAGATGTAATTTCGATCAAACTCAATTTTAGGTGTCAGTTTAGAGCTAGGTTAGAGGCTATTTGAGAGGGAGCCTTTGTGTAGAATCAACTCCTCTCATTGTGGGGATGGTGTGTGCACAGTTAATTAGAGTTTGGTTCACTATGGAGGGTTAATTATGATTAACCCCTAATGGTTTGTCATGATGGTGGAGATATCTTGGCTTAGACCAAAAAATGGGTTGAAATCCCTTAATTTCGGGAACCATTGGTCCATAGCCCACCTTGGCTGGTTTAGGTTGGTCTAGGCTGGTCACTAGGGTGTACTTGGTGGTTGTGGTGTCACTAATTTGGTCATTTGGACATGGTTAAGTTAATTTTGGTGGAGTTCAATTTGGGACAAATTGGCTTAAAGTTGATTTTGGGTTAGGCTAGCCATGATATTGAGCCCAATTGATTGATCAATTTATTGTAGATAATTGTCATGAGGAGTTTAGAAAAAATTTGGGGTGATTTTAAATTGATTCGGTGGGTCAATTTAAAGGAATTTAGACATTTGATGAATTTAGGTAAGTTGGCCTAGATTTAGGCTTAGGTTGGGCTAGAGTTAGGTTAATTCAAAATTGATGGTTGAAAATGATCTATGGGAATATCATGAAAAGTTATCAACATCAATTTGGTGTCAATTTTGGGCATGCAGCTAAATTGAGGAAAATTTGTGGATTTTGAATTTGGGTTGAAATTGAGCGGAATTGAGAGTTGATTAAAGCTAATTGAGGATCAATTTGATTATTAGTAATGTTAGGAAAAGTTTGGGATATAAGTTGAGGCAATTGAGTGGGCTATGGGGTTCAATTGGGTGAGATTGGGTCATATGGTCAAAATTGGAGGTTTTGGTTTGGATCAAAATTAAGCACAAAGAATGGGTCAATTAAGCTTGGATTTGGTTTAAAATGATCTTACAAATGATGGATTTGAGTTTAGAATTGAAATTGGGAAAGATTGGGGCCAAATTGATGGACATTTGGGGTGAATTTGGAGAAATTGGGCCTTAAATGGCAATTTGGGGGTTTTTTGTCAAAATGGTCAAATTGGGAAAATTAGATTGTATTGAAGGGTCCAAATTGATTTTTGGGACATTTGAGATGATTTTGGAGGATTTGGAAAAGTTTGGGCCATCAAAGGTATTTTTGTAATTTTGGCAAATTTGGACGTATTTTGGTAATTTTGGCAATTTTGGGGGGTTTTGAGCAATTTGAGTAGTTTCAAATGGTTTGAGATGGTTTTTGAAAAAAATTGGGTATTTTGGGTGAAATTGGGAATTTTAATCGAATTTAGGGTTTGGGGGGTGTTTAAGTAATTTGGGTAGATTTCGGGAGGCAAAATGCCAAGTTAGATATTTTGATAAAATTGGGGTACCAACCAATCTATGTGAGCCATGGACCAATGGAATCCCCATTTGGGTCCTCTATGTGTTGGTCTTGGCTAAACCCCAGCCTAGGGCTACTGGGTCTAGGGCACCATCTACATGAGTCTCCCAAAGGATCAAAGGGATGAAAGTCAACAAAGTTTGGGCTTAGGGTTATGAGTAAAAGTGAGTGAAAGTGAGTGCAAATGAATGAGCTTTAAAGCCAAGTAGTTCTATAGCGACTCACCTTGAGTTCTCCCATATTGACCCCACAAACTAAGTGTTAGAGGTTAGGACCAATATGTACAACTTCAAGTTGAGAAAAGAATGGTTTAGAGTTTCTAATGGTGAGGGTTCCTTCTTTCTTAAACTTTAAGAATTGTCAACAAGAAAGTCCTATGGCTAGACCTTAGGCTACTAAATAAAAAAAACTAAATCTCAACCAAAAGTGAGGTAAACAATTGGACCCCCAGTAGGTGTGGTGTGTCGGACAAACACACCGCACGTATTGGCGTTGACCGACGAGATCAATAAAACTAACACTAATTTTCAAGTCAATAGACCTAGAACAAAGTGTAGCATTGAGTAACTATTCTTTCCACTGGGGAGTAACAGATAGTCTTGCTGGGGAAAAGAAAAGGAGATTGCGAGAACAAGCATCAGGCAAACCGACAGTCCCAATAAAGAGTTGATTTGATTTTGAATATATAAAAGAAAGTTTGGATTTCAATTTAGAATTTCAAGGAGATATGATTATGAAAAAAGAAGCCAGATTGAGTGTGAAGTGCAAGGACTCACATTTGACTCAAGAAGAAATTAAAGTGCAGAGATGGTCATAGGTCTTGAAGAGGCCTACCCAAATGTAAAGGTGGGAATAGAGCGTGAAGAGGCCTATCCCAAATGTAGACATGGGAATATAGCATAAAGAGGACTATCCCAAATGTAAGGATGGTAATAGGGCATGAAGAGGACTATCCCGAATGTAATGATGGGAATAGGGCTTAAAGAGTCATATCCCAAATGTAACGATCGGAATTGGGCTTGAAGAGGCATATCCTGAATGTAAAGATGGGAATAATGCTTGAAGAGGCCTATGCCAAATGTAAAGATGGGAATAAGGTTTGATGAGCCTTATCCCAAATGTAAAGATGGGAATAGGGCATAAATACTTCTATCCCAAATGTAAAGATAAGAATAGGGCTTGAAGAGTCCTATCCCTA
Source organism: Phalaenopsis hybrid cultivar (assembly GCA_002079205.1). Classification (NCBI taxonomy): domain Eukaryota; kingdom Viridiplantae; phylum Streptophyta; class Magnoliopsida; order Asparagales; family Orchidaceae; genus Phalaenopsis; species Phalaenopsis hybrid cultivar. The sequence goes on from JXCR01053390.1 coordinate 108,315, forward strand.
ATGTAAGGATTGGAATAGGGATTGAAGAGGCCTATCCCAAATGTAAAGATGGGTATAGGGCTTGAAGAGGACTATATCAAATGCAAACATGGGAATAGGTCATAAAGAGGCCTATCCCGAATGTAAAGATGGGAATAGGGCGAAAAGAGGCCTATTCCGAATGTAAAGGTAGGAATAGGGCGTAAAGAGGCCTATCCTGAATGTAAAGATGGGAATAAGGCGTGAAGAGGCTTATTCCGAATGTAAATATGGGAGTAGGGCATGAAGAGGCCTATTTTGAATGTAAAGATGGGAATAGGGCGTAAAGAGGCCTATTCCAAATGCAAAGGTGGGAATAGGACGTAAAGAGGCTTGCCCGAATGTAAAGGTGGGAAAAGGGCATGAAGAGGCCCATCCCAATGCAAAGATGGGAATAGGGTGTGAAGTGGCCCATCCCAAATTCAAAGATGCCAATAGGTCTTGAAGAGACCTATCCCAAATGCAAAAATGAAATAGGGTGTGAAGAGGCCTATCCCAAATGTAAAGATGGGAATCAAAATTTAGGCACTGCCCCCGAGAATATTATAAAAATAGTGTTGAGGATTTGTTGTATTGAGTTCATAAATATGTTACATGTGAAGATTGACATTGGTGTAGAAAAAAATTGTGAGACTTTGTATAGAGTATGCAACTCTAGAGGATGTGAAGAAATTGGTGCATATAAGAATAATTGTGTTGCACAAGTAAAGAGTAAGAGACCTCGAACTTTAGAGAAACAAACTCAACAAATTTATTTTTCTTTTCTTGATGTTTTTGTCACATTTAATTATCAAAGTATATATATATATATATATATATATATATATATATATATATATATATATATATATATATATATATATATATATATATATATATATATATATATAT
>JXCR01053390.1:109300-135184 GCA_002079205.1 Phalaenopsis hybrid cultivar
ATATATATTGAAAGGATTCTATTTTTAATGGTTGATTTATTTTTCAAAAGAATATTTTATTCAAATTTCATTTTTATTAAGTTTTATTGTTTTGTTCTTTGTTCATTTTAGCATAGAACCAATGTATGGTTCAGGGGCTCTTGATTCATCTCACAAAGGACAATTTTATTCACAAATAAATAAAAAAAGTGACAGAAGTTAAGCATACAAAAATATATTAGTCAACAGAATGACCTTGTCAAGGTGGGTAGTCTTTGGATCATGAGTAACCCATTAGGACAGGGTTTTGGCCAATGAATGGACTTAGATGTCCTTAGAGTTAGGCTTGGGCTACGCCCTTCATGACATTCCTTCCAAATATTTAATTGATTGATTAATTAATTAAAAATTAAATGTATGAAAATTAATCCCATGGTGGTTAAGTTAATCACATGACCAAAGGATTAACCATGTTGATTCATTTAGACATTGGCTTGATCATATGGTACTAAGTTGACCATATAGTCCTTAAGTAGACCACATGGAAAGTGTGTTGACCATATGGTGCTTTGGTAGACCACAAGGTCATGTGAGGCTCAACTGAGGTATGATGGTCAATTTAGTTAATTTTTGTCAAAATTAGGGTTTGTCATCATTGTTTTGAGCTATCTAAGGTGTCACCAAATTTTGATGTCAAAAGGGACAAATTTGGGTTTTGATCTAGGTTTTTTTAGGGTTTGGTGACCTTTTGTGGGGCCTAGTATCAATGTTGGTAGATCTCTTTGCCAAACTGGATTTAGTGATTAGTAGTATTCTCTGAGGTCCACAGACAGGTTTCTAGGGTTGGGATGACCTAGGGCATACTTTACTCATGGGGGTCAGTTTGAGTTCCTTACTTAGGGAAAACCCTAGACAATCCCAACCAAAGGGTTGCAGAGCTTGGGCTTGCCCTAATATGGTCTAAAGAGTCAAAGACCTAATTTAAGGTCATGAGCAAAGTGGGAAAGTACTCACAAAAGTGAGGTCAACACTATGTAAACCTTCGAGATGATTTACTGAGGACTTTTTCCTTACTTTTCCGCCATTCTAAAGGGAGAAAATTGGAGGGAGAAGGCAGAAGAAGATCAATTACGAGCTTAAAACCAATTTTTTTTGGAGATATTGTGAGATTTTGAGGTTATGAGAGTGCCTGTAATTTCATCTACATATTTAGGATCTTAAGGAAATAAGTATATTGAACTTTTTTTTGTTTTCTTTAAAAAATAATCTGAAAACTCATGTGTATGATATATTTTCTAAATACAATGTCAGTGTTGTTGAAATTTGACATGCTTAGTGAGTAGATATTTTGCTCCCCTTTGTTTTGAAAGTGTAGCGATAATTTCTTAGAATTTGATGTGAATTTTGTGTGAACTTTTAAATGGTGCAAGATTAAGTTAAGAGCAAATTAAATTTTAACTTGGTTAGTGTTGACCTCACTTTGGGTTTACGTTTAGTTTTTCCTCTTTAGTAGCCTAAGGTCTAGCCATAGGACTCTCCTATTGACTATTCTTGAAAAGTAGACAAGGAACCCTCACCATTAGAAATTCTACACTCTTCTTTACTCAACTTGAAGTTCCACATTGATGTCCTAACCTATAGCACTTACTATGTGGGGTTATTTTGGGGGAGCTCAAGGAGAATCCTTTTAGGACTGCTAGACCTTAGGGTTGATCCTGGGTGTTGGTCTAGGGCTTAAGGTACATTTTTGCACTCACAATCACTCACAATCTTAAACTTAAACTTCTAGGCTTTGGTCCCTTGATACTTTTGGGAGACTCATGTAGGTGGTCACCTAAACCCACCAGCTCTAGGCTAGGGTTTAGCTAAGACCAGTACATAGAGGAACCAAAATGGGGTTTCCATTTATCCATGACTTATTGATGGTGGTTGGCACTCCAACTCTACCAAGATACTCAACCTAGCCTTTTGCCCCTAAACCCCCTCAAATTACTTAGATACCCTTAGGACCCCAACTTTGGCCAAAATTCCCAAATTTACCGGAAATAACCAAATTGGTTCAAAAATAATTTCAAACACCTTAAAAAAACCCAAACTACCCAAAATCACCAAAAATTGTCCAAATTACCAAAATACCCCTCCTTAGACCAAAATTCCAAAAATTCTAAAAAATCCAAAAAAATCTCAAAAATTTCCAAAACCTCCCAAATATTTCCAATTTTATTTTCCTCAACTATCACATGGCCCAATTTGGCCAATCTGACCATCTTTGACCAAAACCCCCAAATTGCCCTTTAAAGGCCCATGTTTTCCCCAAATCGCCTCAAATGTTTATCAAATTGGTCTCAATTTACCATAATTTCAATTATTAACTCAAACTTAATTTTCATATGACCAATATAAACCAAATCCAAGCCCAATTGGTCCATGATTTGAACCCAATTTTGATTTAGATCAAAACCCCAATTTTTTCCCCAAGACTTGGTTCCACCAAATTGAACCCATGGCCTACTCAACTTGTCAAAATTTCTATTGAAAAACCTTCACAATATTCTCATACATCAAACTTGACCTTCAATTGTACTTTGGGAGGCCTCAATTTCATTTGATTTCAACCTAAGTCTAAAAAGCCGCAAATTTGCCCCAAATTGGCCATGTCTCAAAATCTCACAAAACTGATGGCCTTAGCCCCAAAATTTCCACTCTATTCCTTCCTAAAAAATCTTAAAAACATCTCCCTTGATCATTTGGACCATTCAATTTGGACTTATCCCAAGTCTAACCTAACCTAGACCCAAGTCTAGCCCAACATGCCCAAATTGACCAAATTTAAAAAATTCTCCAAATTTACCTTCCAATTGAACACAAAACCACTTCAACCCTTCACCAGAAATCTTCATAAAAATTATCTACACAATCTTGATCAATAAATTGGGCCAATTGACATGGCTAGCCTAGCCCAAACCCAAGTTTTGATCACTTAAACCCACATTGAACTCATGCACTAAAGATGACCTAACTACCCCAAAGTCACCAAATTATTGGCTCCACAACCATTAGTTGGACCCTAGTGGCCAGCCTAAACCTCTTAAAACCACCTAAACTAAGCCATGGACCAAAGGTCCCATAAATTAAGGGATTTCATTCCATATTTGCTTAAGCTTAGGATATTTTTTTCCAAAACAAAGCCTAAGCACATTAAATTGCTGTGACATATTCCTCTGGGTTCCCTGAGCTCCTAGCTACCTCCCCCTGGCTGGCTGGCCAACTTTGTGGCTGGAAAATGGCCAAATTGAGAGCCACCTCCATGGGATTAATCCCAATTCAATCCTAGAGGCCACCTAATCCAAATTAAATGTTGGAGCATATATGCCCTCCACCTAGGCAACACATTTCACCCCCCAAGTGGCCATGAAAGCAAGCCTTAAGCCATTTTTTATAAAGCTCCCCTCTACAACCATGGAGGTAGTGCTGAAATTTCCTCTAAGGGACTTATCAAAATTGATCCCAAAGCCTCTTTGAGACTTCCTCAGTGCAATCCAACTACCACATTGCCCTGAATCCCCTTGTCAGAGCCCAATTTTGAGCTTGAATCTCTACCTAAAACTAGGACAGAGCTCATTACACTCCTACACTCCACAAAAATTAAATTAAAGTCACCCACACCTTCACCACGGTGAAATAAGGAAAATCTCCATCAAATTTCCTTTCCACAGAGCCTCTAGCATAGCTCTAGACCAACACCTAAAATCAGGCTTGGTCCAATTCCTACCTAGGCTTTGCACCACAACTAGAGGCATAATCCCTACCCTTCTTGGACCCCAATGAACGTGTCGAGCCCCTATGATCAAAGCTTCACTTCTCAGAGCCAAGGTATTGATCTCCTCTTCCTCCCAAGCCTATTTTGATTCTCCATTTAATTAGGCTTTATTTAATTGTATGATTACCATATGGATTTGTTCGTCTCACTTAGACGAGTCCGTAGGATCAAACCCAAAGTGATCTGGTTGAGTCTAGGCCAAGATCTTAGAGTTTTAGTGTGAACGGTCATGTGATCACTCCATCAGGGACAATGACGGGGAGCTGTCCGATCGCGCATGTATCGAATGGACGTAAGAGATCGAGCCGGACAGCTCTTCCTTACATGAACCGCGGGCCGAGTCAGCAGCTACGTGGATTGCGGTGACCAACCAGAGTGCGCCACACGTGCTTTTGGAGCTGCCTAGGATTCAGTTAGTGCCGCGCATTTAAATAGATAAATAGGGAATTTAAAAAATTAGAAAATAGCCCTAGCTTTAAAAATTCATAACTTGGTGTAGAAAAATTATAAAAATAAAATCAAAATATCATCTTGCTTAGTGAATAGAGGAGAATAATATGGAAATAATTTGGAGTCCATTTGATGCATATTTTATTTTTAATTAATTAAACACTGATTTGAATGTTTTGATTCTCCATGCATGTAGTAATATCACCATAGCTTGAAATTTTAGCATGTTGTTGCCTCTGTCTTAAGGAACATCCTCTATATTTTCCAATGTTAAAGGAGGTCTCTAGATAAAGATCCATATTTTTCAAGTTTATGTTTATCATTTGCATAAATTAGTAATGATAATTACCATGTTGCTCAGAAAATTCCAAGAAAATTTTGGAAGGTTCACTATGACTAGAGGACCCCTTTGAAATAATTTTATGAGTTAAGTCATTAAGAATACACTTAATCTTCACAAACCCTAAAACACAAAGAACATTAATTTTGAGTAACATAAACATCTAAATGACTTAGTTTTTTATCTCCACCAAAGTATAAACTTCAGAGAACTGACCATAAGAATTTTAAAGCATTTTGAGTTCATTTGATAACTTAAGTTGACTTTTCAAGATAAATATTATTTTGGCACTTAAATGATTTTTAAAAATCAAAGTATAACTAAAAAATTTATAAAAATTTAATTTTGAGTTCTCTATGATTAGAGATATTTTATAAAAGTAAAATGGTACTTAAAATAAAAACTTGATTTTTAGCCTATTTTTAAATATTTAAATAATTAAAAATCCATAAAATCACAAAAATAATAAAAATTCATGAAAGATGTTTTAAATTATTTTCTAAGTACTTAGGAATAATTGGGATATTTTTCCTGATTTTCTAAATAAAGATATTGAATTTTGAAGCTTAAAAATAAATTTTAAAGGCTCAAAAAGGATTTTTACTAAAATAATTCGAATAATTCAAAGAAAAATAAAAAAATGTGAAATTTGTTTCTTTATGTCCCTTGACATCAGAGAGTTTTAATAAAAAAAAACTTAATTTTCCACATTTAAAATATTTTATAATTAATAAACACCCCAGAACTTAAAATAACACTTAAAATTCAAATGAAATTCAAAAAATCATGAAATTTGGTCCAATTGCTTCTCTAGTTTAAACCTACCTCCAGTAAAAATTTCAAGGGATTATGATTTACCTTGGTCAAGTTAGGAATTTTCTTTGAAAAATCCTATTTTTGCATTAAAAATAATTATATAGATAAATTTAATTTTAAAAAATAACACATTCATCTCTGATGTCTCAATTGACCCATGAGTGAGGTAAGATAAAAATTTCAAAGTCATTTGGATTCAATTTGATGAATTATGAAGTGATAGAGCCTTAGGGGCAAATGTGTAATTTTAGAAATTTAGCCTTAATTAACATTAAGCGTAATTTCACAAAGGGAAATGGATCTAATTAACACATTTGGATTATTGAAATACAAGGGGTTAACTGGTAGAAACCAACCTTAGTTGTCCTAATTAAAAAGGATAAATTTGAAATTTCCTTAAATTACATAAATTTGAGAGTCTAGCCGATTAAATGATCTTAGACTTAGGGGTATGAATTTGGGTGTGAATAACTCACTAATTTAATACCCCTATGTGATTCTCAAATGAATTTTAAAACAAAAACATGAATCATTACCCTCACTTATAAGTCAATTTCATTTGAAATGACTAAGACACTCACAAAAGTCTTAAGGGCTTAGTAGTGACTTAGGCTAAATCAAGTTTAGTTTTAAGGGCTTAATAGTGACTTAGGCTAAATCAAGTTTCATTTAAATGAGGATTAGAAAAGTAAGCTTAGTAGTGACTTAGGCTAAATCAAGTTTCATTTAAATAAGGATTAGAAAAGTAAATATCATTGAAAATTAAAACAAATTTTAAACACTATAAGCCTGAGTTAAATTTTGGCTAAGTCTCTTAAACTTGCCTCTTTAAGGGTCTTCATCCACATAATTCTTAAATTGAATCACGAGTGATAATTACCCTATTCTTAGGGATAATTGAGACATTAATGCTCACTGAGCTCTAAGGGTATTTACAAGATGAATTATTAAGCAACATAATAAGTTTAAAAGAACTTGAGATTTTCCACCAAGCAACGAGAGAGTAGCACTGACCTTCTTCTTTCTGTAGATTTGTTGGATACCTCGGAGATCTACTAAACTTAATATATTTTGCTTGACAAAATCACCCTTAATTAAACTCCTAAGGACCCACTAAGATATGAAATATGGTTAAGAAAACTACCAAAACCTTACTTTTTGCCTCTACATGAACTGCCTTAACATGCCTTTTAAGTTTTAGGTCGTAGAACGAGAAGACTCGCCAAGTACGCTTTTATAGTTTATAACGTTGCCTTTCCTGTACTTTCATACTAAACTTTTTATGCTTACAAAATTTGCCTGTTAAACAACGATGTCACCCTACATGAAAACTAAAACTATCAGGATAGCCACAAAACCTAAACCAAAACTAAAACTAAAATCAACCAAGATAAAATTCACCGCCACAACATTCAAAATATAAAACAACTCAAATTTTAATCACAAACATCACACAAAACTACAATTGCAACTAAATTAAGACGTCTCTATCGGATGATCGGGAACCCCTCGGAGGAGGTAACCCACAGTTGCTAACGAGGTTTCCCACGGTCTAAATGAAATTATGGAACTCTTTAAGTTGAGTTTAGTAAGTTCATTTGGACTAAGTGAATCTAATAAAAAATAGTGATGTCAAAACGAGGGAACCGTAGGATCCTAACCGGTGTCCCTCTAATCAACTTTAACATACCCCCATAAAATTTAAAGAACATCAACCATAGGGCCACCTGATTTGACATCATAACTTGACACAGTAGAAAATTCAAACTCGTCGCGGCAAGAAGCTTGGAGCTAGCATGGTGGGAAGCACGATTATCTTCAATAGCAAAACTTGTCTTCCCTAGCTAAACCAATCTTCCTTCCTTAGATATAAACAACAAAGCCATAGGACTTTAAGGTTGCTCCTTACGTAACGTAAATCCTCACCTTATCTTTAGGTATTTGTATAGCCCTACTATACAATATAAGCTCTAACTCGTCTTAGGATTCTGAGGTTGTCGTTTTTCACGACCTTAATCCTCACATCTTCCAGGCTATTTGTGTGATCGTTTCACACGAATGTAAGCCCTAACTAATTTCTCACATCTTTCAGGCTATTTGTGTGATCATTTCACACGAATGTAAGCCCTAACTAATAAAATGTTCATCACGACCTAAATCCTTACATCTTCCAGGCTATTTGTGTGATCATTTCAGACAAATGTAAGCCCTAACTAATAAAATTGACAGGATAAAACAACTAAATATTTCTCCTTAAAAATGAAGCCAAACATTAGGATAGCTTCGGAAGTCACCAGGATTCTCCTCTGGATCCATGACATCCCTTAGTTCTTCCTCCTTTGGACTCTACAACAAAATGTTCCAAATTTGAACCAATCCCCTTTCACCCTCCTCCTTTGGATTCTACAATAAAATGTTCTAAATTTGAACCAATCCCCTTTCACACCTCTATGTCCGATCTCATTGAAAAGTCCTACCCTTTGAAACTCCTTGAAGATAGTATTTCCTGATTTTTATCGAGAGTCTTCTTAGGTGTCGATTTCGTTGAAGAGTCCTACCCTTTGAAATTCCTTGAAGATATTTTTTCTTGATTTTTATCGAGAGGATTTCGTTAAAGAGCCCTACCCTTTGAAATTCCTTGAAGATAATATTCCTTGATTTTTATCGAGAGTATGTTGAAGAGTTCCACCCTTTGAAATTCCTTGAAGATAATATTTCTTGATTTTTATCGGGAGTCTTCTTAAGTGTACAAAATGTTCCAAATTTGAACCAATCCCCTTTCACACCTCTACGTCTGATCTCATTGAAAATACCCTTTGAAATTTCTTGAAGATAATATTTCTTGATTTTTATCAAGAGTTTTCTTAAGTGACTTTGCCCTTTGAAATTCCTTGAAGATAATATTTCTTGATTTTTATCGAGAGTTTTCTTAGGTTGCTTTTTCGAAATTCCTTGAAGATAATATTTCCTGATTTTTATCGAGAGACTTCTTAGGTGAGTTTGGTCATTCTTTGAAGATAATATTTCCTGATTTTTATCGAGAGTCTTCTTAGGTGACTTTGGTCATTTAGGATTTGAAGATAATATTTCCTGATTTTTATCGAGAGTCTTCTTAGGTGCCTTTGGTCATTTAAGATACTAATCCCCTTTCACACCTCTACGTCCGATTTTGTTGAAGAGTCCTACCCTTTGAAATTCCTTGTCTTTCACACCTCTACGTCCGATTTCGTTGAAGAGTCCTACCCTTTGAAATTCCTTGAAGATAAATACTTCCTGATTTTTATCGAGATTCTTCTTAGATTATTGTGGTCATTTAAGATGTAATTAACTATAGGGGCTTGCCCTTATAGGAAGCATGTCCGAACCTAGCTTAATATGAACCCTATTTAATTCTTTATATTAAATAAAGGAACTTGTCGGCAAATACAAAGGTTTTGCAGACCAAACGTATGTCATATATGACTTAGTTTATTTGATCGAGCTTCATCCTCAAGTCATGTGTTTATCCTTCGGGATGAATACATGACAGTGCTCTTTCCTTTAAACTATGAAAAATATAGGGTCAATTTGATTTCTTATTTTTCTAAACTAAATATATATGTAAATTAAAACATCCTTCCAAAGCGGTGACCGACAGCTTCTTATGGGCAACTCCTCCAACCAAAAATAGCGCTGACAACGTCTGGCGACTCCATTGGGGACAAACTTTTATCTCCATACAATTCAAGAAATATTATCTTAACACATCGGTAATGTGTCCATGCCCCTCTTGGAGTAATTACCTTTCTTCCATTGACATACTTTACCCATTTCTGCCATGGGAAAGTACGGTAACTTCTTTGACTTCAGGACTATTTATTCAACCATTATTGAACAGAGGGGTTCAGGAGGACATTAAGGACTCTTTAAATTTTCATGTGGGGTCGAACCCCCAATAGGTGTGTCGGTGGACTAGTTCCACCTGGGCATTGTCTGCCACTAAATGCGTTTCGCACTGGGTCCTATAATACTTCACATCTCCCTTCCAAATTTGATTTGCTATTTTGCAAATTAAACCAAATCGTGTTGTGTTGTGCACATTTTAAAAATTTTTTATATTAATTAAATTTTCCACCTCTTGATTTTTCTTAAACAAAATTTTAAAAAACCCATAAATTATGACTCGTACGGTCTATAGATCAACCTCTACTTTCAGTGCTTGCACTAAAACATTACGAGGTTTTGGCCAAATAGCTAACCCCGAAACTTTCTGTTTTTAAAGCCTGTTGCAATGTCCTAACCAATGCTGACCTTTTCCTGCAACTTGCCAATGAGCCATGAAGCCCTTAACCTCGCTCCTACCATCAAATTTGGAGCCGAATTTGAATATCTTGAGGTCATCTTCGGGAAAGCCCCATTTGTAGTAATGAAGATTGCCGCTCTAGAAATACTGGAACAATCTGTAGAATTCAACCTGAACTGCCTTTAAGACTTCTCTGCCTGCAAGAAGGACAAAACTACTGCTATCACGGCACCCGCCAAACTTGCTATCCCCGCTGCTGCTAAGAGGAAAGAAGTAATGATTATTGATGATCCGACTGAGGGATTAACTATCCCACAACCCGTGTTTGAAATCAAATCAAGCTCAACGACTGTACCACTGACCCGAACCCAAAAGAAACCATAACAGAAGGGTTCGAAGGGCCATCAAAGCCCAGGCTCCTGATGAGACACCCATTGAGGAGGAGCCTCATCAAGATGAAGAAGTACTACCAAAAATTTATCCACTCCTACGAGGGAGTAGATTCCATCCTCTGATAGATTTTGATGGATACGAGAGTATACAGAAAATCACCGCCACATTACCACCACTTCATTGACATGGTGAGGAGAGAAAGAAGTTCACTCCTATTACCCAAGTTAGTGCAGTTTTTAAAAGGCTAGCTACCAAAGAAGGATGTTCAATTAGCAAGTTACTTCAACGAGTGGGATATGCAATTTCCCCTCTCATGAAGAAGGAAATTTTGACGGACGTCAAGTCTGCTAGACAGTCTCACAAGACAACTGGAGTGCCACCTACACGTATCCCCATTTGGTTCCGTTTAGGGAACAGAGTTGATACCGTAGTGATTACTACTGATTATACCACCACCAGGACCACAGGCCATCGGTCGGTTAAGTCGAGAGTTTAGAGGTCAAGGAAGTCTGTAGTGTTGGTTCAAAGTCGATCAAATTTTATCGTGCTTCTACCTCTACTAAGCTTGAAAAATATGTAAATTTGGATTATAATCCTAATGAATTAATGGAATTTCCTTTTGGCTACTTTTTGCCTTGTATTCAAAAGTTAATTCCACAGGAAAACTTACCAAAACAAATGCCAAAAGATAAATTTCAACATTTTAAAAAATTATAGAACGTTAAAAGTTGAACTCCCAACTCAAAAGAGGGTCTCAAATTTGGTACAATCAGACCAGTCAATGATTTGGAATTTTGCATGGTATTACTAGTGAGTCAGAAGAGGATTGCCTCAATATAGAGGATGACTCTAATGATCAACCACTAGAAGATGCTCCGCCATAATTTGAGGAGGAAATCAAGTCAACTGTCGATGAGTAAAAGGAAATTAACCTCGGGACTGAAGAACAACCCCGACCTACATTTATAAGTTCTCTACTCAATAACGAAGAATCTTTAAAATTGATCAAACTATTAACAAATTCAAAGATTGCTTTGCATGGAGCTACGATGAAATGCCAGGACTGTCAGCGGAGGTTGCAGTTCATAAACTCAGGGTGGACAAGAATATAAACCCAGTAAAACAAGCTCCCAGGAGAATGCACCTCGAAATAGAACGAAAAGTCATCTCCGAGGTGAAGAAATTAATAGTCGCTAACTTTGTAGAAGAAGAACAATACCCCATGTGGTTAGCTAACATTGCACCTGTTAAGAAGAAAAATGGATAGATCCGTGTTTGTGTAGACTTCAGGGATTTGAACGAAGAATGTCCAAAGGACGAGTTTCCGCTACCAATACCAGAAATGATGGTGGATATCGCTTGAACACATGAAATTTTCTTATTCATGGACGGATCATCGGAATACAACCAAATCAAGATGGCTCCCGAGGATGCAGCACTTATAACCTTCAGAACACCGATTGGAATTTTCTGCTACATAGTGATGTCGTTCGACCTAAAGAACGTTGGAGCAACATATCAGCGTGCAATGATGAAGATTTTTGACGACCTCATACATAACCAAGTAGAATGCTACGTGGATGATTTGGTCAACAAAAGTAAACAAAAAATAGACTATTTGTACAATTTGAGGATTGTGTTCAAAAGGTTACAACGATATGACTTTAAAATGAATCACTTAAAGTGCACCTTTGGCGTTACTTTTGGGAAATTTCTGGGATTCGTTGACTGTCATCGATAAATCGAGATCGACCTGAATAAAATTAAAGCTATATTGGAAATGCCTCCTCCTAAAACCTTAAAACAATTACTTTCCTTCCAGGGGAAGTTGGCATATCTGAGGCGCTTTATTTCTAATCTCTCAGGTAGGTGTCAGCCTTTCTCATTGTTAATTAAAAAGGACGTTAAATTTTTCTGGGAAGAGAAATGTCAGCGGGCCTTTAAAGATGTTAAACAATATCTAATGAAACCTCTTATTTTGGCAGCCCCTATTCAAAGGAAACCGTTGATAGTTCATACCGTGACCTTAGACGACTCACTTGGAGCCCTCTTAGCCCAAGTCAATGATGAGGGTAAAGAAAATGCACTCTACTGCTTGAGTCGTCGCCTAATACCGACGGAGATAAGGTATCCACCTATTGAGAAGCATTGTCTGGCGTTAATTTTCATCGCTAAAAAACTTAGACATTACATGCTTTCTCATAAGATTGCCCTAATCTCAAAAGTTAATTCGTTGCAATATCTGATGACCCAACCAACACTCTTCGGACGTTTAGCAAGATGGTAAATGATCTTATTACAATTTGATATAACTTTTCTTCCTCTCCGTGCTATCAAGGGACAAATACTAGCAAAATTTCTCGCTGCACACCCACTGCTAGTTGGGTCCTCTCTCAATGACAAGTTACCAGACGAGCAAATACTAAAAATGCAATTCTCAAGTGCGCAACCCTCGGAGATGTACTTTGATGGTGCTTCGTCAGCCATAAAAGAAAAAGGATCAAACATAGTTATATCAGGCAAAGCAAGGATCGGTTTGCTCTTTATCACGCCAGGTAAGGGTATGTTGAGGTTCTCACAACACCTGACAGAGCCGGGCATCAACAATGAAGCAAAATATGAAGCTTTAATCACCGGGTCGGAAGTGGAAATCTCAATGGATATAACAAACATTGTCATTTATGGTGACTCTCAACTCATCATCCAGCAAGTCGCCGGACAATATAAAATTTTGAAACCAAGGTTAGAAGAGTACCATCAGTACACAATGAAGGTGCTGGAGCAGATCCCTGATTTGACTTCTACTGGGTTCCTAGGGGAGATAATGCCCATGTCGACGCTCTAGCAAAACTCGCTAAGGAAATGACATGTCCCCAAGATGATTCCATTGAAATTACAATACAAGCAAGATATGTCTTGTCTCAAATCAACCTTGAAACCTTACAGAAGCTCAAAAAGTAAGAAGCAATAAATATAGTTGCAAACATCAATGAAGATTGGCACAAGCCGTTAATAGAATATTTGCATACTGGAAAGCTGTTAGAAGACAAGTCTGAAGCTCATCATATCACAAAAAGGGTCATGTCTTACGCACTGATGGGAAATGTTCTCTATAGAAGATCATTCGATCAGATGTGGCTACGGTGTTTGAACAAAGCCGAAGCACAGAATATTGTCAAAGAAGTACATGCCAGACTATGTGGCGCTCATCAGTCATGGCCGAAAATAAAAATGAAGATCAAAGTACTCCAATATTATTGGCCAACAATGATGTATGATTACATGGATACAACCAGTAAATGTCACAAATGCCAAGTGCATGGGGTGGTCTTACACCAGCCTCAGAATGTACTACACCCAACTATTGCCTCGTGGCCATTTGAGTGATGGAACACAGACATAATAGGTCTGATAGACCCTCCATCTTCTAAAGGACATAGGTTTATACTTGCCGCTACGGATTACTTCTTCAAATGGGCAGAGCCAGTACAATTGCATGAGGTTACGACGTAGCACGTACTTCAATTCTTCAAAAGCCAAATTGTCTACCATTTTGGAGTATCGGGAAGAATAATTTTTGATAATGAGTCGGCTTTCAAAAGCACCAAAATCAATAATTTTTTCAAAAGACACGGGATAGATTGGAGATACTCTACGATTTACTATCCCAGAGCAAATGGTCTGGCTGAGGCTTTCAACAAGACACTCGTACAGATTTTGAAGAAAACACTGGATGAAAACAAAAGGGATTGGCAGAACAAACTATTAGAAGCCTTGTGAGCCTACCGGCCGACTTTCAGGACTCTCACTCAGTGTACACCTTATATGCTCGTGTACGGGTCCGAGGTCGTGTTACTGCTAGAAATCCAAACACCGTCTCTTTGATTTGTTTTTGTCAACCAACTCACAATAGGAGAAAGTGCAAAACTCAGACTTGAATAACTTGAAAGTCTTGAGGGAAAATGACTAGAAGCACAACAACACTTGGAACTTTACCAAGCGAAGATGGTACAAGCCCATGATAAATTGGTCCACCAAAGGACATTCAAAGTTAGTGACCTTGTACTTGTGCTCAAAAGACCTATTCTTGCATGCTGCAAAATAGGTGGAAAATTTGAGCCAACTTGGGAGGGACCATTTGTTGTTGAAAAAGTCTACACAGGAGGAGCTACCAGTCAGTGGACTTCCAGGGTGAAAGACTCATGTTAACAATAAATGGACGATACCTGAAAACCTATTACACAACCTAATGCCGCTTGCATTCGCTTTCTTTGAAACTTCAAAAGTTTGAATTTATTGGGGTTATCTATGTGGCCAAATGTCTATGACCAGGTCCAAATTTTGTAATTAACCTCAATATAATGAAAATTTTGAGAAAAATTCTAAACTTCAAATTTTCTCCTTTCTAATTTTGAACTTAATATTCGACTAAATTAAACAAAATTCATACATAAAATAAATAATTATTTTCACCAAAACAAACTAAAATTTACTTTGATAAATACTTTGTTTTGTTCTCGTTCATGCCAAGTTTTGGTCCGCTGACATTTTTTCTGTCGTCTGCAGATAAATGTCAGGTTAGAGGCTGATCTTCGCTTTCATTGATAGCTGGAGCCTTGCATTGAATAAAGAAATGGCGCCACATAGTGGCACCATAGACTTCAGCATGGACTTTAACCAAGTTGATATGGCCTACGAAGGTCCTCTGATGAATGTAGTTAGCTGCCGAGAAAAGGAGGGATTGCCTTCACTGCTGAGGGTGGCCGCCAAAGAAAATACATCACATAAAGGAAAGAACGTGATGATAGAGCAGGACCCAAGGGAAGTGCCCAGTCGTCTGTCATCCATGATAGCTACACCAGTCGGAGGCCTAGTAGCTGCCAACATTGAATGACTGCCAGACGCTTCGCTTCACAGGACTCGGTGCAGAAATGCTAGCCGAAGAAAACAGAGGGCTTTTCTATGGGAAGAACGCAGACGTAAGAAGGAAGAAAACAACTTACTCAACCCTGGAGATTATCTATGATCCATACACGAAAGAGACTTCTTCTAGCCTACCCGTCACAGATGAAGAACCGGGGCCATCGCAGAGCCAGAGACACCTTCAACTTCAGATGCCTTATGCAAGGGTTGCCCGACATGCAACACCGAGATACCTGCAAGGACATCAGCAAAAGGAGCATTTGTAGAATGCTCGGACTGCAATGTCCTACATCTACAACACTACAGTACATTAGAGGAGTATACCTCCACCACCGACGGATCTCAGACCACAGATTTTCTGATGGATGAGCAATATGTCCCACTGGGGACAGACAAGTATATATCACGGAGTTGAGATTTTTGCATCCCTTTAGATGTTGAATCACATGTTCTAGATGAGTTAGCGCCAGTTTGGGTTCCTGCCGATGTCCAGATGAAAGAATGTCCGCGACAGTTGTCGACTCCTAGCACAATGGAGTACTATAAAATAAGCAAGGTGAATAAAAGAGAATTTGAATTCTATGAGGAAGTCTAAGGAAGATTCGTCAACATACTGGAAGGCCTGGAGCTATATATCAGGGTCTTATTCTAAAGTGATGAAAGAAGTATTCTTGACTGCATCTTTGACTTTAGGGATAGAGGTCGAGCAGGCCTTCTCATGGAAAGAACGTTCTCTGAGCCGAAGAAATGGATGAGGGGAAAAGGAAGAATCACCATTCAGTGCGGCTGCTGTTATAATTTTACAAATGATAGACAAGGAAATCCGTCGAGGATCCTCAGACATGACCAGATAGATCTACTACCTTCTATAATAAAGTGGATGATCAAGAGGATGGTCAGATGGAACATACTGCTAGCTACCTGCATCTCGAATAGTTGCATCATCAACATCTATGACGAATGTGATTGCATCCCTTCCCATATAGACCACCATGATTTTGTGAGGCCCTTTTTGCAAGGTCTCATTCATGAGTAAAAGTAATATATTATTTGGTAAAGAAATTGACATTGTCGGCCCTGGCGAGTTAAGAGGAGCTGTAGAGATTTCGCTGCCAGTTGGTTCAGTTTGGTCCTGAAAGGAAACGGGGAAAATGTCGCGAAGCACTGCATTCCACGTGTGCGACACCGTAGGGTGTCCATAACCTTCTATAGGATGGACGATAGCAAAACACCATACGGATTTCAACCAGACTCAGAGCTAGAAGAACTGTTACCGAATGAGCTATGAGAGGGTTGTACCTCTAAGTTCATGCAAAGGGAACTCTTGTCCTGGAGCAAGGCTTAGAAGGTCTGCTCGATCAAGAGCTCGTCATACCTGATACAGATGTCCAGAGGGTTCACTTTTTTTACAGCAACATGACATGTATCAAACATACTCAACCAACGATGTATACATGGCATGAGATGTTTTAGATGTACTTTGATATGAACTATATATTGTACCTTTTTGAGGCATTAGCCTATGTTTGATCTGTGACATCTTGATTGGAGCAGAATAATAAAGATTTCTCTCATAAATGTTCCTTTTTTGTCAATTTCTCTTTTTTATACTATAAATGGAAGCCACAAACCATGCATTGGTTCAGAATTTCAATGAATGAAGAATGAAACAACAAACCTTTAACAATAAAATAAAACTCAAATAAAAATAATCACAAATGAACAAACAACAAAAAAATTTCTTTTGAAAATCAACGGACTAAAAATAAAATTTTAAATACATATTTTGAAAAATTAAATGTGATAAAAACAACAAGAAAAGAAAATGAATATGTTGAGTGGATACTCTCAATTTCATAATTTCTTACTCTTTGTGCGCACAGCACAACCATCTTTATCTGCCTTAACTCTCTTCACATCCCTGCGGAATTTCCCATCCTGCAGAAAACCCCACAAAAGTCTACAAACCTTCTTCAACAAAATCAACCTTTTCACATAACACATTTCTGTAAATTCAACACAATAAAATCTTTTTGAGAATTGTCCCTATATTTCAATTCTCACATATTCGAATCAGTCCTATGTTTTTGATTCACCATACTCGAGGTCAGTACCTAAATTCTGACACTCTTTTTGAGAATTGTCCTTATATTTCAATTCTCACATATTTTAATCAGTCCTATATTTCTTATTCACAATATTTGAGGTTGGTACCTAAATTCCGACACTCTTTTTGAGAATTGTCCCTATATTTCAATTCTCACATATTTGAATCAGTACCTAAACTCTGATTCACCATATTCAAGATCGGTACCTAAATTTCGATACACTTTTTGAGAATTGTCCCTATATTTAATTTCTAACATATTCAAATCAGTCCTATGTTTTTGATTCAACATATTTGAGGTCGGTACCTAAATTCTGACACTATTTTTGAGAATTGTCCCTACATTTCAATTCTCACATATTCAAATCAGTCATATGTTTATGTTTCACCATATTTGAGGTCGGTACCTATTCTGACACTCTCTTCTAAGAATTGTCCCTATATTCCAATTCTTACATATTTGAATCAGTCCTATGTTTCTGATTCACTATATTCGAGGTTGGTCCCTAACTTCCGACTCTCTTTTTGAGATTGATACCTAAATTTCAATCCTCATTTCCAAAGCAGTACAAAAATTCCAATTTCTTCACATATTTTCTTATTTTATTCACATATTCACCACGAATTTACATGTTTCAATCTGCATATTTTCTGCATAGGGAGATATTTTCCCCGCTGCCTCTTGGGTTGGATGTGAGTCCCAGTCTTTCCTTCCTAACGTGATTGATATATTTTCCCGTTACCACTTGAGTTGTATGTGAGTCTCAGAGCTTTCCTCCTCAATGTAGCAGATATTTTCCCCGGCACCTCTTGGGTTAGATCTGAATCCCAGTGTTTTCCTTCCTAACGTGATCGATATATTTTCCCGCTACCACTTAGGTTGGATGTGAGTCCCAGAGCTTTCCTCCTCAATATAGCATATATTTTCCTCATCACCTCTTTGGTTGGATGTGAGTCCCAATTCTTTCCTTGCTAACATGATCGATATATTTTCCCACTACCACTTGAGTTGGATGTGAGTCCTAGAGATTTCCTCCTCAATTTAGCAGATATTTTCCTCGTCACCTCTTGGGTTGGATGTGAGTCCCAGTGCTTTCCTTCCTAACGTGATCGATATATTTTCACGCTACCACTTGGGTTGGATGTGAGCCCCAAAACTTTCCTCCTCAATGTAGCAGATATTTTCCTCGTCATCTTTTAGGTTGAATGTGAGTCCCGGTGCTATCCTTCCTAACGTGATCGATATATATTTTTTCGCTACCACTTGGGGTGGATGTGAGTCGCAGAGCTTTCCTCCTCATTGCAGTAAATATTTTTCTCGTCACCTCTCGGGTTGGATGTGAGTCCCAGTGCTTTCCTTCCTAGTGTGATTGATATATTTCCCGCTACCACTTGAGTTGGATGTGAGTCCCAGTGCTTTCCTCCTCAATGTAGTAGATATTTTCTTCATCACCTCTTAGGTTGGATGTGAGTATCAGTGCTTTCCTTCCTATCTTGATCGATATATTTCTCTGCTACCTCTTAGGTTGGATGTGAGTCTCAGTGCTTTTCTTCCTAAGGTAATCAATATAAATTCCCGCTACCACTTAGGTTGGATGTGAGTCCAAGAGCTTTCTGCCTCAATAAAGCAAATATTTTCCTCGTCACCTCTTGGGTTGGATGTGAGTTCCAGTGCTTTCCTTTTTATCTTGATCGGTATATTTCTCTGCTACCTCTTAGGTTGAATGTGAGTCTCAGTGCTTTTCTTTCTAATGTAATCAATATAAATTCCCGTTACCACTTAGGTTGGATGTGAGTCCCAGAGCTTTCTGCCTAAATAAAGCAAATATTTTCCTCGTCACCTCTTGGGTTGGATGTGAGTTCCGGTGCTTTCTTTCCTAATGTGATTGATATATTTCTCGCTACCACTTGAGTTGGATGTGAGTCCCAGTGCTTTCCTCCTCAATGTAGCAGATATTTTATTCATCACCTCTTAGGTTGGATGTGAGTCCTAGTGTTTTCCTTCCTAATGTGATCGATATATTTTCTTGCTACCACTTGAGTTGGATGTGAGTCACAACTCTTTCATCCTCAACGTAGCAGATGTTTTCCTCGTCACCTCTTGGGTTGGATGTGAGTCCCAGTGCATTCCTTCCTATCGTGATCGATATATTTCCCCGTTATCACTTGGGTTGGATGTGAGTCCCAGTGCTTTCTTTCCTAACATGACATATATATTCTCCCTGTCACATGCAGTTCGAATAAAACTCCCCAGTGGTAACTTGAACTAGTATAGTCCTTTCCTTCTGGCGTAATATCCTTCATGGTTTTCATCTTCTACACTGTTGTTACACTTTTTAGTCGGATGTGAGCCTCTGTGCTTTCCATCTCGTTTCGGTCCTCCCACACAACCCTGAACATACTTCCAAATCTTTTTGACTCTGTATTGGTTTTGTTGTTCTTTTCGGTCAATGCCAATACGCGCGGTGTGCTTGCCCAACACACCACACCTATTGGGGGTCCATTTGTTGACCTCACTTTTGGTTGAGGTTTAGTTTTTCCTCTTTAATTGCCTAAGTTCTAGCCTTAGGACTTTCCTATTGACTATTCATAGAAAACTAGACAAGTAACCCTCACCATTAGAAATTCTACAGTCCTCTTTACTCAACCTGAAGTTCCACATATTGGTCATAACCTCTAGCACTTAGTAGGTGGGGTCATTTTAGGGGAGCTCAAGGAGAGTCCCCTTAAGACTGCTAGACCTTAGGGTTGAACCTGGGTGTTGGTTTAGGGCTTAAGGCACATATTTTCACTCACAATCACTCATAATCCTAAACTTAAACTTCTAGGCTTTGGTCCCTTGGGAGACTTATGTAGGTGGTCCCCTAAACCCACTAGCCCTAGGCTAGGGTTTAGCTAAGACCACTACATAGAGGAGCCAAAATGGGGTTTCCATTGGTTCATTGCTTATTTATGGTGGTTAGCACTCAAATTCTACCAAGATACCCAACTTAGTCTTTTGCCCCTAAACTCCCCCAAATTACCTGGATACCCTTGGGACACCGAATTTGGCCAAAATTCCCAAACTTTCCCAAAATATGCAAATTGTTTCAAAAATCATTTCAAACACCTTGAAAACACCCAAACTACCCAAAATCACAAAAAAATTGGCTAAATTACCAAAATACCCCTCATTAGCCCAAAATTCCAAAAAAATCCCAAAAATTTCCAAAACCTCCCAAATATTCCCAATTTCATTTTTCTCAACTACCACATGACACAGTTTGGCCAATTTGACTATCTTTGACCAAAACAACTAAATTGCTCTTTAAAGGCCCATATTTTCCCCAAATCACCTTAAATGTTTATCAAATTGGTCTCAATTTATCCCAATTTCAATTTTAAACTCAAATTAACTCTTCATATGACCAATATAAACCAAATTTAAGCTCAGTTGGTCCATTATTTTAACCTAATTTTGATTTTGATCAAAACCCCAATTTTGGCCTCATGACTTGATTCCACAAAATAGAACCCATGGCCTACTCAACTTGCCACAATTTATGTTGAAAAACCTTAATAATATTCCTATACATCAAAATTGACCTTCAATTGGCCTTGGTGAGGCCTCAATTTCATTTGATTTCTACCTAAGTCCAAAAAGCCCCAAATTTGCCCCAAATTGGCCATGTCTCAAAATCTCACCAAATTGACGGCCTTAGCCCCAAAATTTTCACTCTATTCCTTCATGAAAAATCTTTAAAACATCTCCCTTGATCATTTAGACCATTTAATTGGGACTTAGCCCAAGGATAACCCAACCTAGATCCAAGTCTAGCCCAACATGTCCAAATTGACCAAATTTAAAAAATCCTCCAAATTGACCCTCCAATTGAACTCAAAAGCACTTCAACCCTTCACCAAAAATCTTCATAAAAATCATCTACACAATGTTGATCAATTAATTGGGCCAATTGAAATGGCTAGCCTAACCCAAACCCAAGCTTTGATTAGTTGAACCCACATTGAACTCATGCACTAAAGATGGCCTAACTACCCCAAAGTCACCAAATTAATGACTCCACGGCCATTAGTTGGACCCTAGTGGCCAACTTAAACCTCTTAAAACCACTTAAGCCAAGCCATGGACCAAAGGTCCCCTAAATTAATGGATTTAATTGAAAATTTGCTTAAGCTTAGGATATTTTTGTTAAAACAAAGGCTAAGCACAATAAATTGCTGTGACATATTCCCCTGGGTTCCCTGAGCTCCTAGCCACCTCCCCCTGGCTAGCTGGCCGACTTTGTGGCTGGAAAATGGCCAAATTGAGAGCCACCCCCATGGGATTAATCCCAATTCAATCCTAGAGGCCACCTCATCCAAATTAAATGTTGGAGCCTCTCTGCCCTCCACCTAGGCAGCACATTTCACCCCTCAATTGGCCATGGCAGCAAGCCTTAAGCCAATTTCTATAAAAGCTCCCCTCTATGGCCATGGAGGTAGTGCTGAAATTTCCTCTGAGGGACTTCCCCAAATTGATCCCAAAGCCTCTTTGAGACCTCCTCAGTGTAATCTAACTACCACATTGCCCTGAATTCCCTTGCCGGAGCCTAATTTTGAGCTTGAATCTCCACCTAAAATTAGGACAGAGCTCATTACACTCGTACACTCCACAAAAATTAAATTAAAGTCACCAACACCTTCACCACAGTGAAAGAAGGAAAAGCGCCATCAAATTCTCCTTCCACAAAGCCTCTAGCAAAGCTCTAGCCCAACACCTGAAATCAGGCTTGGTCAAATTCCTACCTAGCCTTTGTACCACAGCTAGAGCCTTAATACCTGGCCTCCTTGGATCCCAACAAACATGTCGAGCACCTATGATCGAAGCTTCACTTCGCAGAGCCAAGGTATTGATCTCCTTTTCCTCCCGAGCCTATTTTGATTCTCCATTTAATTAGGCTTGATTTAATTGTATGATTACCATATAGATATGTTTGTCTCACTTAGATGAGTCCATAGAATCAACCTCAAAGTGATTTAGTTGAGTCTAAGTCGAGATCTTAGGGTTTTAGTGTGGACGGTCACAGGATCACTCTATCGGGGACGATGATGAGGAGTTGTCCAATCGCGCGTGTATCAGATAAATGGAGGAGATCGAGCCGGACATCGCTTCCTTACATGAACTGCGTGCTGAGTCAGCATCTACGTGGATGGCAGCATCCAACCAGAGCGCGTCATGCGTGCCTTCGGAGCTGCCTAGGATCCAGTCAGCGCTGCACGTTTAAAAAGATAAATAGTGAATTTAAAAAATCAGAAAATAGCCCTAGTTTTAAAAATTCATATCTTGGTGTAGGAAAATCATTAAAATAAAATAAAAATACCCTCTTGCTCGGTGAAGAGAGGAAAACAATGTGAAAATAATTTGGAGTCCATTTGATGCATATTTTATTTTTAATTAATTAAACACTCATTTGAATGTTTTGATTCTCCATGCATGTAGTAATATCATTGCCTTGAAATTTTAGCATATTGTTGCCTCTGTCTTAGGGAACATCCTTTGATTTTTTCCAAAGTGAGAGGAGGTCGCTGGAGAAAGATCCATATTTTTCAAGTTTATGTCTATTATTTGAATAAATTAATCATGATAACTAGCATGTTGCTCAAGAAATGCTAAGAAAATTTTGGAAGGTTCACTATGACGAGAGGGCCCCTTTGAAATAATTTAATGAGTTAAGTCATTAAGAATACACTTAATCTTCACCGACCCTAAAACACAAAGAAAATTAATTTTGGTTAACATAAAAATCTAAATGACTTAATTTTTTGTCTCTACCAAAATATAAACTCAAGAAAACTCACCATAAAATTTTCAAATCATGTTGAGTTTATTTGATAACTTAAGTTGATTTTTTTTAAGATAAATAGCATTTTGGCACTTAAATATTTTTTTTAGTTATTTTTTGAGTTCTCTGTCATCATGGCCATTTTCTAAAAATAAAATGGTATTTAAAATAAAAACTTGATTTTTAGCCTATTTTTAAATATTAAATAATTAAAAATTCATAAAAATCACAAAAATAATAACGATTCATGGAAATATTCTAAATTGTATCCTAAGAACTTAAGAATAATTGGGATATTTTTCCTGATTTTCTAAATAAAGATATTGAATTTTGAAGCTTAAAAATAAATTTTAAAGGCTAAAAAAGGATTTTTACTAAAATAATTCCAATAATTTGAAAAGAATTAAAAAATTTTGAAATTTATTTCTTTGTGTTCCTTGATATCAGAGAGTTTTAATAAAAATAAAAAATTTAATTTTTAACATTTAAAATATTTTATAATTAATAAACACCCCATAACTTAAAATAACACTTAAAATTCAAATGAAATTCAAAAAATCATGAAATTTGGTCGAAAGGCTTCTCTGGTCTAAACCTACCTCCACTAAAAATTTCAAGGGATTAGGAATTACCTTGGTCAAGTTAGGAATTTTCTTTGAAAAATCCTATTTTTTGCGTTAAAAATAATTATATAGATAAATTAAATTTTGAAAAATAACACTTTCATCTCTCATGTCTCAATTGACCCATGAGTCAGGTAAGATAAAAATTTCAAAATCATTTGGATTAAATTTGATGAATTATGAAGTGATAGAGCCATAGGAGAAAATGTGTATTTTTAGAAATTTAGCCTTAAACATTTAGGCCTAATTTCACAAAGGGAAATGGAAAATCTTCGATTCTAATTAAAATATTTGGATGATTGAAATACAAGGGGTTAACTGGTAGAAACCAACCTCAGTTGTCCTAATTAAAAAGGATAAATTTGAAATTTCCTTAAATTACATAAATTTGGGAGTTTAGCCGATTAAATGATCCTAGAGTTAAGGGTATGACTTTGGGTGTCAATAAATCACTAATTTAATACCCCTATCTGATCATCAATTGAATTTTAAAACAAAAACATGAATCATCACCCTAACTTATAAGTCAAGTTTATTTGCAATGACTAAGGCACTCACCAAAGTCTTAAGGGCTTAATTGTGACTTAGGCTAAATCAAGTTTCATTTAAATAATGATAAGAAAAGTAAACATCATTGAAAATTAAAAAATATTTTGAACACTACAAGCCAAAGTTAAAATTTTGCTAAGTATCTTAAACTTGCCTCTTTAAGGGTCTTCATCCACAATTCTTAAATTGAATCACGAGTGATAATTACCCTACTCTTAGGGATAATTGAGACATCAATGCTCACTGAGCACTAAGGGTATTATAGGATGAAATTATTAAGAAACATAAAAAGTTTAAAAGAACTCAGGTTTTTCCAGTAGGTAATAAGAGAGTAACACGGACCTGCTTCTTTCTCTATATCTGTTGGATACCTCGGAGATCTACTAAACTTAATATGTTTTTCTTGATAAAATCACTCTTAATTAAACTCCTAAGGACCCACCAAGATATGAAATAGGGTTAAGAAAACTACCAAAACCTTACTTTTTGCCTCTACATGAACTGCCTTAACATGTCTTTTAAGTTTCAGGTCGTGGAACGAGAAGACTCGTCAGATATGCTTTTACAATTCACAGCGTTGTCTTTCATGTACTATCATACTAAACTTTTTATGCTTACAAAATTTGCATGCTAAACGACGATGGCACCCTCCATGAAAACTAAAACTATCAGGATAGCCACAAAACCTAAACCGAAACTAAAACTAAAATCAACCAAGATAAAATTCACCGCCACAATATTTAAACTATAAAATAACTCAAAATTTAATCACAAACATCACACAAAACTATAATCGCAACTAAATTAAGGTGTCTCTATCGGATGATCGGGAATCCCTTGGAGGAGATAACCCACGGTTTCTAATGAGGCTTCCCACAGTCTAAATGAAATTATGGAACTCATTAAGTTGAGTTTAGTAAGTTCATTTGGACTAAGTGAATCCAATAGAAAATAGTGATGCCGGAACGAGGGAACCATAGGATCCTAACCGGTGTCGCTCTAATCAACTCTAACATGCCCCAAAAAAATTTAATTAACTTTAACCATAGTGCCACTTGATTTGACATCATAACTTGGCACATTAGAAAATTCAAACTCGTTGCGGTAAGAAGCTTGGAGCTATCATGGTGGGCAGCATGGTCATCTTCAACAACAAAACCTGTCTTCCCCAGCTAAACAAATCTTCCTTCCATAGATATAAACAACAAAGCCATAGGACTTCGATGTTTCTTTCTTATGCAACGTAAATCCTCACCTTATCTTTAGGTTTTTATATAGCCCTGTTGACCTCATTTTTGGTTGAGGTTTAGTTTTTCCTCTTTAGTAGCCTCAGGTCTAACCATAGGACTTTTCCAATTGACTATTCCTAGAAAACTAGACATGGAACCCTCACCACTAAAAATTCCAAACCCTTCTCCACTCAGCTTGAAGTTCCACATATTGGTCCTAACCTCTAAACACTTAGTAGGTGGGGTTAATGTGGGGGAAACTCAGGATGAGTCACCCTTAGGATTGCTGGACCTTAAGGTTGACCCTGGGTGTTGGTCTGGAGCTAAGGCATTCACTACACTCATCTACACTCACAATCACTCACAACCCTGAACTCAAATTTCTAGCCTAGAGCCCTTGATCTTTTGGGATACTCATGTAGATGGTCTCCTAAACCTACTAGCCCTAGGGCTATGGTCTGGCTAGAACCACTACATAGAAGACCCAAAATGGGGTTTCCATTGGTCCATGGCTTATTGGTGATGATTAGTACCTCAACTCTACCAAAATA